>JACEGR010010561.1:0-18446 GCA_014170235.1 Listronotus bonariensis
GTGCATATTCGAAAGATTTCGATATTCGAATATTCGTATTCGGAAGATTTTAATATTCGAAAGATCTTTCGAAACATTTTATATTTCATTGAGAAAGATCTTTCGAAACATTTTATATTTTATTGCCAATAAGCTTTTATTCTGTCGAAATACCGATTGAAAGATTGTTGTTATTTGCGGCAACGAATTATTTCACGTCTAAACTGAGTATTTTCGAGTTTTGGCGCTATTTAACCATAAATATTACAACTGATATTCTTTGTTTGTTTGATTACTAATGATTTAAGGTATGTTTTACGGGTTGCCTATATTAAACGCCTAGGTATTAATATCATTCATCATTCATTCGGTATCTTTCGTATTTGCGTTCGGTGTTTACGAATATGAATTCATGACTGATCGTTCATGAAATATTTCACGACGAAATACGAATATTCGGAAGAAATATTCGAAACATATCGAATATCTCGATGTTCGAATATCATTCAGAAGATCATTTGAAAGGTTCCAACACTATTCTGTGCAGTAGTTCGCTTCGCATGGTACACGGTGGATCGACCGTGTCGACACTGTTTGAAAGCCGGTTTTAAACGTGCCGCAAGAAAGTGCATTAACTATTCTTAGTTGATAAACTCTGACCGCACCGAGTCCGGATTCCTAATGAGAGAGGAAAGTGGGGCTGATTAATTAGGTTTTTTTATACAGAGTGGTGAGGAGGTGATTTTTACCAAAAATAAAAAAATAATTCAAATGAACACATTTCCTAAATGTCTTGGTTTTTGAACTACGGGTATTAATTTTTTTTTAAATATTGTTTTTTTATAATAACTTTTACACACATAAAATCTTTGGGAGAACGACCGTTGGCACTAGAAGACATTTTTGGCATACAAGACAAAAATAATTTTTACCAGTGTCGTCTATGAGGGGTTAAGGATAAAAAAATTTAAGAAAAAAATGGTACGACACTGTAGTTTTCTAAAACAAAATGTTCTTTAAGTACATTTAGTTTAGAACAAACAAATTTGATCCCTTGACTTTTTCGTTTTTCGCGTAAATTAATAAAAACCAAAGTCTAGAAATCAAATTTGTTTCAAACTAAACGGGGATTAAAAAATATTTTTATTTTAGAAAAATGCAGTGGCGTATCATTTTTCTCTCAAAAAATATTTACCTTAAACCCCTCATGGACGACTCTGGTAATTTTTTTTCTTGTATGCCAAAAAATGTCTTCTGATGCAAAGGGTGCGTTTTCCAAAGTTTTTAAAAATATTTAAATAAGTAGAAAAGTTATCATAAAAAAACAATATTTAAAAAATATATAACATCCCGTAGTTCAAAAACTAAGACGTTTAGGACATATGTTTATATGAGGGTTTTTCATTTTTTTGGTGGAAAACTCCTTAAATTTTCGCATTTATTTAGAAACACTCTGTATATCTAGATGTATACATTTTCTTAACTATCTTTTTTATTATTTATCGTAACTTTAAGCAAAGAATACCAATCCATAGAACCCCACAAGTGAGATTTCAGCGTACCCTAAAAATTTTAGTACCTACCCTGACCAACAGATGGCGAAAGTAGTACGATGTCGCTTTGCTAATACGATTACCATCAGAAATTGATAGCAGTCGCTGACGAGCAGTCGGCCCGATCAGTTAGAGTAAGGATATACGCAAAATTTAATAAAAATAAAATCCCCGATAAATGGACCCAGTATCCATAAGATTATTAAATTTATGATTTCAGAATAGGATATACCGATGCGTTTTTCAAAACATCGTAAGCGACATTCGCCAATTTTACGGGAAACGATTTTTTTCCCATCGCGTTATTTTTAAAGAAAAACCGAGATCTGAATGTTTTTATGTTAGATTTCTTCTTAATTTGAATTACAACACAAACATATTTAACATTTAATGTCAAAATTTTCAGAATCTCCTTAAAAAAGCTAAAAATTTTAAAATTTTTAACCTAAATAATAGTTAATTTTTAATTTTTTTATTTTTATTTTACAATTATCTTGACAACGGTGGCAGACTTGCCACCAAAACGTCGATTTTTAGTTCTTTATTTACTTGCTTTATTTTTTGTTTGGTTTTTTGGTACTTTAAAAAAAAAAAACGTTTCCCGTAAAACTGACAAATGTCGCTTACGATGTTTTGTCAAAAACCCATCGATATATCCTATTCTGAAATTATAAATTTAATAATCTTATGGATACTACCATTTATCGGGGGTTTTATTTTTATTAAATTTTGCGTATATCCTCACTCTAACTGATCGGGCCGACTGCTCGTCAGCGACTGCTATCAATTTCTGATGGTAATCGTATTAGCAAAGCGACATCGTACTACTTTCGCCATCTGTTGGTCAGGGTAGGTACTAAAAATTTTTAGGGTACGCTGAAATCTCACTTGTGGGGTTCTATCTATGGATTGGTATTCTTTGCTTTGAGTTTGGTATAAGTAAAACTGTGTTACCTTATTTGTAAAGGTTTAGTTTTCAATGACTTTTAATTTAAAGCGTAGTATTTATTATACAGACTCATATTAGTGCAATTTTATTAAATACAAAACGTTTTGCTTTGTGTTTTCATAAACTAAGTTTTTAAATATGCCTTCTTGAATGTCAAAAAAATCCCCCAACATTTTACCAGTGAGACGCACGGCTTCGGATTCCTTGCGGTTATGTGTGGCCAGAACTTAATTTCTCGAAATACGATATGTTTAATCTTGTAGATATCTTTTAATGATTCATTAAATTACCATCAAGACCACAGCAATGTTTTAATAAAAAGCTCCTAAAAACTCCCCATAAAAAGAACATTGAATAAAAGAAAAGAGACAGTAATTCCGTAAAAAGTTTTCAAATAATAAGTATTTGCCGAAGAAAAACGATTAATTACGAAATTTATTTGTGATAAGTTTAGACAAGTCGACTTAATAGGATTTCCTAATCAAAATGGCTGCAACTTTAATGAAATCCATTGAACTGATACGGCGTTAATTATAAATAAACAAACAGAACCAACTTAAATTAATTACAAGAACTTGAAGGCGGAAAGCAGAACCGTAATAATTGTGAATGGGTTTAATTCGAAATATATAAAAGATATAATTTTGATATAAATCAAATATTTTTTTTTATTTAAAAACTTATACTGTTTAAGCAATAAGTTTTGGAATATCGGCCAGTAATAGAATAACAAAACAAGCAGAATTAGTCACGCATATAAACACATGCCGGGATTTAGTTAAAGTGTCTCATTTTCCTACATTGCCCATGTGCTATGTTATTTAGCTTAACCGGTATACACAACTGATCTCGATGGATTGCAAATGTTATAACCTGTGCGAAACAAAAGTTACATTTCATGGGCGAAAAAACCGGTTTGTGCGCAAGCCAGTTGAGGGTAAAAGCACCCGGCCTCAAACAAACTATCCGCATTATAGGAAAGAATTTGTTGACGGCGTCCTGGTTTTCTGTTCGAAGTACGGTGGCTAATAAGCGTTACGGTCAGACCGCGGACGAAGGGTACGGGATGCCGGTGTTTGTATTTTGCCACGGCTTTTAAGTGCGCATGTTCGTCCACCCACTGGGCGAAGTCGTAAAAATCCGAATAATGCTTCTTGCCGCTGCGGATCTAAATGTAGGTTATCTATGGTATACACCTTAAATCAGCAAATTCGTGATAGTTTGCAATAGAAACAGCACAAAAAAATGAAATTTATAGATTTGTTATGGGCCCTTTAAACTGGGTTGGTAAAAAATACCGCAACGTCATATCACGGTAACTAGTAAAGATTGAATTTTGAAAATTTTGCTTCTGCTCCGACGAATTGTCCAGTATAGTCCCTCCACCTGCAGCTCCCAAGAGAGAAACTCGTGGTGCCGCATGTATGCATCTCTTATACGGTCCAACTGGACAGGCCCCTAAAGTCCCTAAAGTTTCTAGAATGTACAACCCGCGGAGGTCTTTTCTTCCTCCCCAAATTATAAACCGAAAGTCAAGAAAGATTAGAAATCGGTTAACTCACAAAAACCGCTCACGCCAGCGTTACAATCGATTTTTCCAGGTAAAAGCTAATCTAAAAATTTGTTGCTGCTCACAAAATTGTTTGTCAGGGTGTAAAAATTCTGCAACAAATTATAAACCGAAAGTAAAAAAGATTAGAAATCGGTTAACTCACAAAAACCGCTCACGCCAGATTTACACTCGATTTTTCCAGGTAAAAGTTAATCCTAAAATTTGTTGCTGCTCACAAAATTGTTTGTCAGGGTGTAAAGAGTCAGCAACAAATAATAAACCGAAAGTCAAGAAAGATTAGAAATCGGTTAACTCGCAAAAACCGCTCACGCCAACTTTACACTCGATTTTTCCAGGTAAAAGTTAATCTAATAATTTGTTGCTGCTCACGAAATTGTTTGTCAAGCGTGTAAAGAGTCAGCAACAAATTATAAACCGAAAGTCAAGAAATATTAGAAATCGGTTAACTCACAAAAACCGCTCACGCCAGTTTTCTACTAGATTTTTCCAGGTAAAAGTTAATCTTAAAATTTGTTGCTGCTCACGAAATTGTTTGTCAGGGTGTAAAGAGTCAGCAACAAATTATAAACCGAAAGTCAAGAAAGATTAGAAATCGGTTAACTCACAAAAACTGCTTACGCCAGCTTTCTACTCGAGTTTTCTAGGTAAAAGTTAATCCTAAAATTTGTTGCTGCTCACAAAATTGTTTGTCAAGGTGTAAAGAGTCAGCAACAAATTATAAACCGAAAGTCAAGAAAGATTAGAAATCGGTTAACTCACGAAAACTGCTCACGCTCAGCTTTACACTAGATTTATCTAGGTAAAAGTTAATCTAAAAATTTGTTGCTGCTTACGAAATTGTTCTGCTCCTTTTATTGCAATTAACATAAATAAATAGGACATCCCATATAAAATACCATACCAAAAATATCATATGTAGCGCAAAACTGATAAATGTGGCAACATAACTATATTACTGTTTATTTCTTGCTCAGAAGCCGTCAAATACAGAAATTTATACACGCAGCCTAAGCGGTTTCAGAGATATATGAGCGCATCCTAACTTATTGCGTAAAATGTGTGTTTAAAATATGTGGATTCAATAAATTTGGCCAGTGCAATTTATTGCAATTAAAAAACTTTACCTTAAAATGTGGCTTTCAATTCAAGAAACGAAAAAGATACGTGTAGCACTAAACTGTAATATCTGGCAATAGTGCCGATATTACTGTTAAATTCTTTATGCCCGATACCTTTCAGTGACCAAATTTTGGTAAATGTAGCTTAGCTAGCGATTTAAAAGATATTTAACAGTCATTACTTTTTACTAACCCTGTATATTTTCTTACTGGTAATGTTTGTACGTAAGTTACACTTTTATAAACTATTTTTTATACGAAACTGACTAAAATTGTGTTTAAGGGCTCGTGATGTTATCAAAAGATTGTTTTGAGGTTAATACATAGAAAAAACATTATAAAATAACTAAGAAAGAAAAATATTAAAAGCTTTAATGCAGTAGCATATAATTTCATTATAAAATAATAATATTTTTGAAAAATTAGCAAATAACCCATAAACTAAATATTAACTAAATAAGCTTGATTGAGACTGTACTCTAAGGAACTATTTCCCTTAAATCACTCGATTATCACAGTATAGAAAATGGAGCCTCCAACGTACATATTAATTCCGTTATTGTCTTTTGATGACAACATTTTTAGGTTGGCAATGTGAATATTCCTACATCAGTAAATTTCGGTTTCCAGATTTAAGTTGACTGTTTAAGAATTTATGACGGTAAAAAACTGTAAAAACCTAAATACCTTTAAAAATGTGTTGTATTGAGTTTAATACCCAAATTTATTAGGATTTTTCTTGCTTGGCGAAAAACCAAAATAAAAATTGAACTTTGACGGCTTGTAACTCGAAAACGAATGACATTTTGAAAAAATATATATATGAAGTTCTACCCTTATTTTGTCAAGTAGAATCACCCCCTTAAGTTTTGTGATCGATTTTTGAATCACCCTGTATTTGCCTAAAATAAAAAAGCTAGTGTTTGATCAATTGATAATCACTGGATGACAAACGTCAATCTGCCGATTCTAGTAACTTTTTTTAATGTCCGGAGAGACATAAAAAATGTAAGCTTCGATAAACTTCTATTACTTTTTGTTCTTTATGTTTTACGACACTAGATTTGTCATCTTACAAAATTTTTACTTCAAAGGTAAATTTTACTTAACCACATTTTTTTAAATAAATACCTAATAAAACAACAAAAAATTGGGCAGATCCGGACCTGTTACAGATTGTGGGATAAGATAAGTTGTTGTAGTCTAAGTCTGACAATAACATAACACCAAGATTTAAACAGTTGCAAGAAGAGTTTGGGTTTCTTAACTAGTTACAAGTTTAGTGCAATAAAGTGCATTTAGTTTACAATGGTTGGAAATATAGTTAAATATTTAGGTTTTAATTAATTTTGCAGCAGGTTTTTGTAACAGCAATATGAAATGTTTAAAATTTTTAATTAAAAATTAGTTACTGCTTATTATTTATATTAAAAGTAAATTAGTGAATTGTAAAAGAATAAAAATAAAATAAATAACTTTAAAATATAAAATTTACATAAATAAATATTGCTAAAACCTAATTGACTGTGCCTATTTATTAAACAAATGGTTAAAATAATATTTAAATATACAATCTACCCTATGTACATGTTATAAAAAAATACGAATTTTTTATTTATAATCGAAATGGTCATAAACTCAGGTTAAACTATCAACCCCTGAAGCTGTACAACTTTTTTATATTTTGTTTTTTTATATCTATATCATTATTCTTAACATTTCACTAAAAAATTATAGGTACCTAAACAAATATTGGAAAAAAATTAAAATGTGAATTGTGTCCTACGAGGAACTGCCGTGATCAATTTCTTGAAAATTCGGCTTTGTAAATTTTTAAAAATTTGTCAACTCAGTTTGCCGGTTTACGCCGCCTAAAATATTTTTACAGTTTAGGCACTACCGGTTAGACTTAATAGATAATTATTGCAAGTTGCTTTATTAAGCTCGGGTATTATTAATACCGGCCTTATTTAAATAGTGCTTGTACCCATAATTTAGAGTTATAGCAAATCATGTTGACAGTGCCATTAACCTTAAAAAATGGGGAAAAATTTTTAGTAGTTTTTCTTTACTGTCTTGTGTTGTAGGGTTTTGTTTTACACATTACATAAATACATTTAAAAAGCATGGTTTTAGATATTTTTACTTCCAAAACTTTTAGATTTTGTGGTAGGAAGCCTTTCAGTTATACGAACAGTTCCGAAGTTAAAATAAGACCAAAATAAGGCACGACCCAAAACCAACATAAATAAAGCTAGGCACTATCCCTATTAAGAGACTCTTTATCCCACAATGTATCTGCGCAAGCTTAGATGTCAAAATAGGCCGGTATTATTAGGGCCTGGCCTTATTTTACTGTACAATATTTCTGTATTTGTTGATGTCAACTTCCTTATTTTAAATAAAACACACTGCTTGTGATATATTTTTTTGAATCTGCGTAGAATTCTAGGCATATTTTATGTAAAATGTCCTGGTTAATACTGGTTAGTAAATGACGTTTGCAGGCCATAGATACACTGCCCTGTTAATTTAGATGGGCGTAAGTGTGTTTACCATAATATTGTTTTAAGTGGAAATAAAAAATTTATATTACACGTCATTCAGTGGTATACATTTTGGAAATAGTACTCTAGCTTTTCTATAACTATGATTTTATAAATAGCGTAAAATTTTGTTGCAGTATTGTTATTTGTAACTATGTATCTACCATTTTTTCTTAGTTGTTTTTGGTGTAGATACGGCCATTGATCCTAACATTTGCAGTTACTGCTATTTAAGTTAAAAATAGTAATAAAATTTTAGTTACGCCCATATTTTTATTGGTATATATTCATTTTGGTGAAAAATATGACTTTTAAATTTAACAGACATAAAAAGGAACTAATGGTTCATTCCTAAACGGTAAAAGTCAGTTTTGAAAAAATTGCAGATACGCCCTTTTCAATTAACACGGCAGCATATTCATATTTTATTTTCTAAACAAAAGCCTTTAATCAAAATTGGGGTTGGGTACATCGTAGAAAAAGAACTTTTAGTATACTGTATTGATCTGCAGACAATTATTAAATAATACAGGGTGGTAAAAATAATTATTAAAAGTTACATTACCAAAAACCTTATAAGGCATTTTTTGTAAACAAAAACACCCCTCTTTAATTGAATTATTAATGACTCATTTCACACGAGTGGGAATATTGTAGCACGAGGCGTTAGCCGAGTGCGACAAACCCACAAGTGTAAGGAAGTCATTTTCACACGAGTACTGTACACTATTTTTCCTGCGACAATAAATTATTATAGATTTTTAATTTGATCTACTTACCTGACAACACTGTGCCACTGAGCGAGCAGTCAGTGAAAGTTGTTTTTGTGGTTATGTCTATTTTTGTTTATGTTTTTATTTTTTCGGAAATTTTATTATTACTCTTTTTAATATTAGAAGAAAGCTTATACTGTGTAGTAACTTAACGTTAATAAGATGATTTTCGCTAATTTGGGTTCTACTGTTTAAGGTAAGTAAAAAGTTTTTTTACTCTCAGTACAATAAATATGTCACTTGCAAAACCAATAGCAGTTTTTAGAATGACATCATAATATAAATTACACGAGTGTTGTAGAGTACTTTGCAACACTAGTGCTGTAAAGTACTTTGCAGCACTAGTGTTATATAACGCATTTTCTATACATGAAACCAGTATGATATTTGCTATTTTCACAAGTGGTCGTAGGAAAATAAAATTTATTTGCTTTTGTCATATAAGCTTAATTTTCGGTTTTTACCAAAAATGCCACAAAAAACGATTTTCTGGAATAAACAACTTTAAAATTTTTATTGTAAAGCACTACCTTAAATCCTAAATTTATTTTACACACACTTATTTCTTAATCTCTTTGGTTATGATATCCAATCCTTAAACCCAAGAAGAAAAATTTACCATTTTTTTATATTAATTCAAGGCGGCCTTGCGAATTGGGGGTAAACACATCCTATATCACCCGGTATAATATTTTAATTTTAAAATTAACTTACCTCGCATAGGGATCTCATTATCCTACAAATTAAATTATGACACTTCTCTGTCTAAATCCGTGACTAATTACAAGCTATTATTTACGATTTCGCAAATTTTGTTAATCTCTTTACTTTGAAGATTAAATTCCGTGATTTATATCAGAAGCACCATTTTTCGTTCCATGTCAATTCGGCCCCTGAAAGTCACTAATGACTTCCGGAGACACCGAACTACTTAATCATATTTATTGCTTTAGATTTTGGATTAAAAGTTGTTTTGAGTCAGTGTGCGTAATATTAAAATTTTTAGGTTAATCTTGTTATCGGTCTAATTAGAAACTTGCTCTAGTTTATAATTTATTTTTAATAAAAAACTTGTCTTTGCAATCGCCTAAAAATACAGGGTGATTCAAAAATCGATCACGAAACTTAAGGGGGTTATTCTACTTCTCAATGTCATTAGTACAAACAAAAATATTTAAAAAAGTTTAATAATATATCACCTGACTTTCCTTGTGCTTCTTGTAGGTGCTTGATTTAATAATTTTTTTTTCTGAGGTTTATTTATTGTTGCATGACTTATTTTTAGACTTATTTTTAGTTTTTAAGTTGGTTTTAATCCTCAATTTTAAGTTAATATTAATTATTAACTTATTAAAATTTTCACATCTTTTATGTTATAACTATTCATACTTTATATCATATCTTAATTTAATTTTGTGGATACTCTAGTGGGTATTTTACCTGTTTGTGTCCCTTATGGCCAAAATAAATAAATAAATAAATACCTTTTTTATTATGAAAGATATCGCAAAGCAGGGGATGCCATTTTATAGACAATCAAAAACTTAAAAAAATAAGGTACTCTTTATTAAAGTCAATAAACCTCGCCGTTTAGGCACCAATAGACATCAAAGTTTTTATCAATTTCAATCAAATTACTTACATACATACAGGGTGTCCAGTAACTTAACCGACAAACCTTACAGATTCTACAAGAAAATAAGAAAAGAACACAAACGTCTTTGTTTTTAAACTACGGTGTGTTAAATATTAAAAATAAAACCTTTTTTAACACCCCGTAGTTCATAAACTAAGACGTCTAGGACATGTATTTCGGCTAAGCGAGAAATTTGAATTTATCACCTTCGGTCGAAATCGTCGAAATTAACCTAGCTAATTTTACCATCATTTTATTTTTATTCTCTTAAAAATACATAATAAACATTTTGTTTGACTTAATTTTTATTTGCATGATTTGTATCAATAAAATGTTAGGAAAAGGCCATTTAATCTAAATTATGTGAAAAACATAAAATAATGTTGTTTAGCCGCCATTATAAATAAAACAGATCAAAAAAATTGCTCGAATGTTAGTTAAATACCAATATTAATAATATGGTTTGAAAAGTATGAATATGCGTTGAAGGTCTGCCTTCAAAAATCCAATATTTATTTGCCTGCAACAAAAAGGCATGCTTTATTTAATCAGAATTGGTATGCCGCCATTTTTGTATGCTTGCCGGCAATTCGCCTGCAAGTAAAATTTATTGGCAATTGAGTGTTTATTTAGGGTTAACTTTCTAATGCGTATTAGATTTTGACATTATATTGCCACCAATTGCCAATGCTTTACCATCAAGCCAATATGAAAAATTTATATTGCCGGCAAATAGTGTTTGCTGGGTAGTGGTAGCAAGTGGCAATAGCCCAAAGTTGTCCCTTCAGGTTCTCGAAAAAGGTCCAAAGATTGGTCCAAAAAGATAATGCATACCAGGGCAATGCCCAAAAGGCCTTTACACGACCTTGAGGAGAGTACAATGGCTACTACAGCAGGGCCGTATTAACTGTTTGAGGCGCTCTAGGCTAGAATTCCCGGAGCGCCTATTTTCCACCAAAAAAAAAAATGGAAGAGCAAAAAAAAGGCTATTCCCTCCATTTTGCACCTATTTCATTCCAAAGCACGTTATTCACAGAGACATTATTCACCAAAAATCCCCACCCGACCTAAATTTTTTAAAAACTGCCCTGTCTAGCGCCTATTATATACTCCCCTGTCTGGCGCCTATTTTTTCATGGCGCCCTAGGCTGTAGCCTAATCAGCCTAATGGTTAATACGGCTCTGTACTACAGTAGCCATCGGTAGCTGAGTGCGCAACAAAATCCTTTATTTAAAAAATATTTGCTTAAAGAAGACCATCTTGAAAAGCCTGAAACTTCCTACTATGATGTGTGTGCACCCCAAATTTTAAAATTATAAAATTCTCCTTAATTCTATTAGGATTCCAATGAAAGTTTAATTAATACCTAATTTTTTTATTTGTAAACACATATCAGAACATTAATTAATTTTTAGAAAATAATACGTTCATTACGCTTAACTCCAAGGTTACGTACATAAAAATATAAAAAATATATCTCCATTGAAATTTTGCAACAAAAAGTTAGTAATAAATATGTATATTCTATATACATTATCTTTAATAAGAATTATAAACAGGCAATATATATTATCGATTTAAACATGCACCAGTTCCCTACCCTAATAAAAGCTGAGTTAGAAAAAATAAAATTTGATAAGCAAGCAGAGGGAATATTTCTTAGACGAGGACTAAAATCCACTCAAGAAAATGTTAAATTAAATACAACACATTTGTGCACATTGTTTTGTATTTTAGACAGCTTCATTGTCTAATAGACCAAGTTATGTTTACTTCTGGTAATTTTCATTTGAAAAGACTACATTTGACAACATTGATTTATGTCGTCAGTGCGTGGTTGCCAGTGTGTGACCCTTCCTCCTTCTTCGACGAACTTAAATAAGGCTCATCCATCACTAATGACTTTATACATATAAACGTACTTACTGACAACTATGACAGCTTTGTTCGTTGTTTTAATTTTTATGATAGCCGTCAAAGTTATGTATAAATAAAGCCAAAGAACAAGGTTTCATGCGGTTTCATCTTAAAGTCTCTTAGACTTTTGTTGTTTTTTTTCTCAGGGAGCCGTTTTCTTGTTCGGTGGTGCTGCAGCCTAAAGGCCTATTATCCATACTCCTTTTTAATTGTATTCACTCCAGTACCCTAGTGCCGGTAGGCGGTATGGGTTTACTGGGTGTGTACCCTATATTTTCGGGGACACTCTAACATCCCCCAAGAATACCTGTAGTTACTATTTCGGTCTCCACTACCCATATTCTGCAGTTCAGATCTCCATGTGGAATGTGCATGTCCCGTGAGGAAACCTGTGATTGTTCTTACCTGATTCCTACTTATTCATGGAAGGTGTTAGGCTCTTTAAGTGCATGGTCCTCTAATATAAATTTTCCCATGCACATATTGAGGAAGTCTGTCTCAATTCAGTCTTTGCTGGTTCTTTACTCAGTTTTGTACCGCACTTGAAGGTACTCTTGGCACTTTAAGAACTGGTTCTGGCCCGACGTGTTTCGTGCCTGACACCCTCCTTGCCAGTTTGCCTGCGTTATCGTTGCCTCGAATTACGCAGTGCTCTGGCACCCACATCAACCTTATCTTGGTGCGTCTTGCCAGTTCCTTGAGTTCCCCGAGGTATTCTAGCACCATCCCAGACGATACCTTGGGACTAATTAATGCACCAAAGACTGCTTGACAGTAAGTTGATTGTATAATTTATGCTGGGCCTTTCATTGTTAATTATAGCACATTGTAGAATCGCAAAGATTTTTTCTTGAAGTACAGAGCTTGGTTTCCCACTAAAACGATCAAACAAATATATATCTTATCGTAGACGCCTTGTTCCTGACCCTTCTTCGGTTTTGGACCCGCCCGTTTAGTAGGTTTGACGTTGGAAATAGGGTCTAAAATTTTTATTTGCCCAGTCCCTTTGAAGTATAGTCACTTAAAAAGGTCTACTGGTTTGTTGTTTAACTACTTCACCTTTTTTAAAGTTCTTTCCTTTAGTTAGTTTTTTAAATTAGTTTTTGCTAATTCAGACCACTGTGCCGTGCATGTTTGGCATGTCTTGACTTTAAAATTTCACCTTATTTCCATGATTATCATATTATTTACATATGTTTCCAGTAAAAATCTAAACGTATAATATGTATAAAGTCCCATACATAAGTCTAATGGTTTTTGCTTATGTATGGTAAATAATATGTCAAAAATTACATTTTCATGCCAATACATAACCATGAATTTTTTCTAAACAAAAATCTCTTATCAGAATCGGGGATAGGTAAAGAAAAAACTTCTTCAGTGGAATGTGTTGATATTTTGACAATTTAAAAATACAGGGTGGTTGAAAATAAACGTTAAAACTTACAGTAAAAAAAAATAAAACTCAAGTTGAATAACTGAAAAACCTCCTCACTTAACTCATTTCAATCCCTTCCCTAAAATTTTGTTTTTATTTTCTTAAGATAAATGATTTTTATGCCAAAAGTAACAGGGAAGTGCAATATTTTTTTGATTTTATGCGAAAATGCAGCTGACTACCCCTCCCTTCCAATTAATGTCTATTAATGTCATCCAGACGGTATCTACAGTTTTACGTAAAATGCAACAGACAGACAATCCTTTTACATTACCTCATAAAACATTTTATGACCATTAAAAAAATTACCATAAGTCTCCAGGACCTGTCCTAGACTAATATTACAAGACTAGCGCGGTGGCGCGTGCCCGCCGCCGCCGAGATGCAAAAAGTAATACGTTGAATATGTGATGTCGTTTCTGTCTGTTCGCGCCCGACAAGGATGGAAAAAACGAAAGACGGCCGGAGAATGTCCGTAAGAGCGAGACGGCTTCGATCGATACGTCATTTGGGCTGTTTCCATGGCACCACGTGCCTCCTTCCCTTGGCCCTGTAGCCCACCCGATCCCTGGTCCCTTTATATTAGGAATCAGTGGTGGATCTATATTATTAAAAATATGTAAAAAATATAGTGTTTAAAAGTAATTGATACTAATTAATTGGGACTTTTTTCAATTTTTTTTTGAATATTTTGTAAGAATACGAAATTTTATATACAGGGTGGCCGTTGAGGTGTCCGACATACTTCGAATATTATTTTTATCACTAATTTAGCAAAAATTAGTCTTTTCACTTTTTTCGAATTTCTAACGATCCTTGAATTATTTGGGTTTGCACAGGTGTATGTGTAGTGATGGGTTTAGGAACCTGAAAACTGGAGTGAAGGGTACTATCGTCGGCGAAACTATGAATGGAACAATTTTGGTGCCAGAACTGAGCCCTGAGGCACTCCATTATTTACTTTGTGAAAGCTTGAAGAATGGCCGTCCACAATAACTGATATACGTCGATCAGATAGATAACTAGAGGACCAAGTACAGAGTTTAGTTGAAAGACCATAGGAGGGAAGTTTATCAAGAAGTGCGGCAAGCCAGACCTGGTCAAAAGCTTTGGATATATAAAGAGCATGAGCCTGAACTTTTAAAATTCTGGCTTTATCAGAAGATTTGGAAAACCAGGGTTTGTTATTGAATTGTTTGGGGTTATTGATGATGTGTGGAATATAGGTTTCAATGCCCAGTTGAATTGATTTAGTGAAATTGTGTGTACTTTTATTAAAATATGTGAGATCCTAAAATGGGTTAAATTTCACTTGGTCAGTTTTGAAAAAGGTATGTATTTAACCTATTTAAATATTTAGGTAATTCTAATAAAAACTGGCCAAGTTAAATATAACATACTTTTATTATTTATTAAAAAATCCCATATCAGGCAAATATTAAAACTTTTTTCATTATTAAAAAATATATGTACTTCGTATATAACAGCAAGATTTCTTCGCAGAAATTAATAAATTTCTTATAGTCCAAAGACGTGTGCTTAATACATTTTTAAATTATAACTTTCGAATAAATAACTTAATTAAATTATAGTAGGGAATATTTTACAAAATATTTTTGAATAATTGGTGATTCATCAAAGAAAGTTTTTAACGTGGTGATAATACTAATAATAAAATTCGGAATATAAGAATAAAGGATGGCGTTTGCATTTAAATAATTATTTTAATTTGTAGTGGAAAAACTAGTAAATTGTATTTGGTTGGTCTTAAGAAATATTTGCTGTGCAGTCCGCTAGCTTATTATACTCTCTTGTCTTGTTATAAAAGGCCTTATTAGGTTTAGCAAATTTTTACCAAGACGGTCAACGGTTTTCATTATGTACAGGGTGTCCCAACTCTATTTATACAGCAAATTACTTCGCCCCTGTACAAAATACTAAAGTAAACTTAGGATAATTTTTTTATTTAAATACACTTTTTTTCCTGACAAAACTAGTTATTAATAATGACTAAAAGTGAACAAGGAAAATAATATTTTGGTTCTTATTATTGTTTAAATAACTCTGTGACTGTCAAAGTAACAAAACATATAATAACATGCAATTACTTACCTTACATTGTAAGAACTCCTAATAAGTAACTCAGCAATTTAGTTTATTTTAGATACATACTTACTAACCTAACCTAAAAACCCGCCATAATTGACGTAATGTTGTATTTTTAAAGCAATTTAGTAAACAGGTGTCCAAAATAAACTAAATATCTGACATACCCATTAGTACTTCTTACAATGGAAGGTAAATAATTAGTTGTTATGTTGTATATTAACATACCTCTGCTATCTCAACAACCAGTACTAATTGACGTATAGTGTGTTTTATATTTTTGATATAAAATTTCATACAGAGTCAAAATTTGTTACAATATATAGAGTGTTCCATTTAAAAAATCCACTTGCCAATAAAAATCATGCTTTAAAGACACCTTGTATAATAACTAGAACTATCACTAAAAAGAGTGTTTTCGAATAAACATTTTCTAATTCAAGTTAATTTTTGTATTTTGTACAGGGGCGAAGTTATTTGATGTATTAATAGAGTTGGGACACCCCTGTATATTTCCGAACAGCGTATGTGTTATGAGTGTTGGTGGATTACAGTTATATTAATATATACGAGGCTGGTTCCTCTCCTTTCCTGCAAAGCTTGCATGCGATATAATCGGCATAACGTATGTCCTAAAAGTTTTGGCACAAAACTCATTGTCTTTTCAGGGCACTTTTCATGCCCTCAAAAATATAAACAGGATCTTTGTCCATCTAAGTCTATTGTTTTATATGCATATATATCTCCTTGTTTAAATAAAACAGATTTTCCTACTTACATTTGTTCCTTTTTATGCACACTTTAAGTACAGTATAAGTAAATCTGTGTTATTTTTTTGTAAAGTTTTTTTTTACGATCGTGTGAAATTTAAAGTGGAGTATAACGGCGTCATATTACTGCAAGTTTAATAAATACAAATATTTTTGCACTGCATTCCCCTACATTTTACCAGCGAGACTCACGGCTGCAGGCTTATTGCGGTTATGTGTGGCCAGAACTTAAAGTGAGATCGACGCGCCCACCTATCGTAAAAGCCTTTGATTTATGCATTTCCTAATTTCTACCTGCCTAGTGTTCACCATACTTAAACTTAATTAATAACATCGAGTTGGCACGACGTCTATACTAGATTTTTACCTTTTCTTATCACTTACCCAGCAAACACTATTTGCCGGCAATATACGTTTTTCATATTGGCATTGATGGTTAAGCATTGGCAATTGGTGGCAATATTATGCCAACATCTAATACGCATTAAAAAGTCAACCCTAAATAAACACTCAAATGCCAATAAATTTTACATGCAGGCGAATTGCCGGCGAGCATTCAAAAATGACGGCATACCAATCCTGATTAAATAAATCAAGCCTTTTTGTTGCAGGCAATAAATATTGGATTTTTGAAGGCAAACCTTCAACGCATATTCATACTTTTCAAACCATATTATTAACATTGGTATTTACCTAACATTAGAGCCATTTTTTTGATCTGTTTTATTTATAATGGCAGCTAAACAACATTATTTTATGTTTTTTTACATAATTTAAAGAAAATGGCCTTTTTATAACATTTTATTGTTACAAATCATACAAATAAAAATTAGGTCAAATAAAATGTTTATTATGTATTTGTAAGAGAATAAAAGTAAAATGATGGTAAAATTAGCTGGGTTAATTTCGACCAAAGGTGACAAATTCAAATTTCCCGCTTAGCCGAAATACAAGATTTGACGATTTTGACAGATGAAAAAAAAAGCTTTTGTTTGAACGTTTGTTTTTTACGTGATTTTTTAGCTTTTTGGATGCTTTTTAAAACAAATAGTTTTTTAATATACATAATTAAGTGTATTCAATACCTAATTAGTGTGTGTTGTGTGATTAATTGGTGATGGCTAGTCGAGAAGGCGAGTCATTCAAGTAGACTGTTAGGAGCAATGATTTCGAGATATTATTCTTGAAATCATTGGTTAGGAGCTGTAAACATTTTGTTTAAAACCTTTTAAGTTTATAGTTACTTAAAAATAATATGAAAATAGGGAGTTGCCTTATTAAAAGTTTTAAAGACGTGTTAATAAAAAATATTATATATTTTTAATTGTTTTCTCAACATTTAACTCCTTTAAAATATTTCTCTCTATGTTTTGGGACTGAAAATTTTGTGTCCCTGAATACTTACTATTTTAAAGTGTTTTCTTTTGATTTACTATCTTTTTTAAAATTTTATTACATAAGTACCTTTATTATTTTATGGTTTATTGTTACTGTAAAAAAATTATATAATGTATTTTTTTTTGATAAAGTTTTCCTGCCTCTTTTCTTATTTTTTCGATTACAAATTCTAAATATGCTATTTAACTTTTGGGACATTCAACTTATAAAACTTGCAATAGTTATTTAATGATAAATGCCATTATCCTAAACGCATTTTTTCATCATAACTTATTAATGATGGATGCCATCATAGTATCTGCAACACGTGGCCCAGTAACGGCCAATTGCCCACTTTCGTGTCTTTTTGTTATCTTTTTGCCAATAACTTATTAATGCTGGATGCCATCATCCTAAACGCATTTTTTCATCATAACTTATTAATGATGGATGCCATCACATTATCTGCAACACGTGGCCCAGTAACGGCCAATTGCCCACTTTCGTGTCTTTTGATACGTTTTTGCCAATGCCTTGCCATTAAAGAGTGTTGGCAATGCCAGTAAATTAAATGTACATGGCCGGCAAAAAAATGTGATATGAGTATTTTATCAGTAAAGCATTTTATTTTTCATACATATTAGTTACACACATAAAAGTGGGGTTAATTTTAAATAATCTTTAATTAATATTATTTTAACACAATGTTA
>JACEGR010010562.1:0-18441 GCA_014170235.1 Listronotus bonariensis
ATCATAACAGACGTGGAAACCTCTTTTAATAATAAAGATAATATATCAAAAGATCAAATTTCAAGTATAATTAAGAATTTTAAAACTTCTCCACCTAACCTTCAACCGCCTGAGAAGAAAACAATTATGTCCATCCAAAAGAAAATAAAAGAAAATGATCTAGCTGTCACTAGAGCCGATAAGGGCAACTCCATAGTTATATTAAATAAAAATCTCTACCAAGAAAAATGGATGATTTTCTAAATAAAAGAAAAACCCCTCCCTCTTAAATAAAGATCCAACTGAAAAATACAAAGTAGAACTAAAAATACCCTAAAAACACCGACCTTTTTTCTGATAGGGAAAACTATTTTCTAATTAACAAAAACCCATCCCCACCAATTTTATACGGCTTAGTAAAAATCCATAAAGAAAATGCTCCTATAAGGCCAGTAGTGTCATACTCAAATACACCATTAAGGGAAATATCAGTAAAATTAAAACCGTATTTTTAAAAGATGTCTTAAACTTTAAACCCAAATTTTCAGTTCAAAATTCAATAGACCTGACAAAAAAGCTAAAAATCTCAGTCTACCAGAAAACGCAATTTTAGCATCCTTGATGTTACTAACATGTTCTCAAATATACCAAAAGACGATTGTATCAAAATTATAACAGAAAACTAAACAATAAAAACATGAACCCATCTCTTAAAGAGGACATTTTAAAAACTTTTGAAATTATGTATGGACAAAAATTATTTTAAATATAATGGAAACTTTTATAAACAAACAGACGGACTAGCTATGGGTTCCCCTTTAAGCCCCTTTAATGGCGGGAGATATTTATGTCAAAACTAGAAGAATCATTTATAAACTCCAAACATTCAGATAATGTTATATTTTTGGTACCGATATGTGGATGACATACTTGTCGGTTTATCAGGAAACGAATAGAGCTAAAAATATTCTTAATTATATTAACTCTATACACCCTAAGATTAAATTACTTTGGAAATAGAACAACAAACCCATTAACTTTTTAGATCTTAAAATAACAAAACTAACTACGGAACCATAATTTTGATATCTAGAAAACCAACTTACTGATATTACAATACCTAATGATTTCATCCAATTACCCACAAATGTCAGCATACAGATCAATGATACATCGCGCATTTTCCATTCCAATGATATTTAATGAAAGATAAACAAAATAAATTTAAAAAAATCAGGAGTTTATAAGCTTACTTGTGAAGAGTGTAATAGCTGTTACATTGGACAAACGGGAAGAAATTTCGAAACTAGGTTTAAAGAACATAACTCATGTTATAGGTTAGGAAAACAACATCAAATTTCGCAAACCATTTTCCGGAAACGGACACAAATTTCCAAGAAATCAACGTAAAAATATTACGTATGGAACAAAAGGGCCGAAAGCTAGATACATTAGAAAATATTGAAATCTATAAACATAAAAACAGAATGTACATCTGCTTAACACACAGATTGACCTAGGAAATCTACCCCTGGTAAAACTTTTATAAAATATAGCAATAAAATCTTTAAATTTCACAACTGTACCATAATGATTTTAAAACCTTTTTAAAAATATGTTTTTATTAGGTATTACTGTTTATATATAAATAACATAATTTTTAGTTTGTCAATACGTTTGAAAATGTAGTTTGTACTGCTAAACATTCAAAGACTTAATTTATTTAAAATTGTTCCCTTTACATGTTAATTGCATATATGAGAAAATGTTCTCACCTGGCTGCAGGTAAATGTAGCAGTCATAGAGATAGGTTCTTACTACAACAAGGTTAATAATATACTGTTTGGTACATACAATTAACATGTAAAGGTAACAATCATAATAAATTAATTATTAGCTTTTAGGATTATTAGTAGTTAGCGCAGACTATACAGCAGGGTTGTTCACTTGTATTCACTACAATAAAATCTACCTAGAAAATATTATTTCATTATTAACAGATAAGGGTATATTTTTTAATTCCGATCTTGGAGCTATTATGATAATATCGCTTTTAAAATCTCTTAAGGGGTTTCATTTTGACGAGGTCTACCACGAATATTCGAGACCGCCGCACATTGTATGAAAGCGACGCGTGCAACCCGGCCCCTGTCGATGTCCAGATGTTTCCTGGTGTCGTGCCGGCAGACCCGTCACTTTTGTCAGGACAAGAGTTTGCCACGATGTTTCGCATGCAATTTTTAAACTTGTGCCAAAGATCATAAGGATTACGCCTATGAGCCGCTTCTAATCCCATGCCCAAGAGTATGTCAAAGAGGCCCTTGTGGTTTTGTGGCTGTAACACTTGCGATTTTGGCACAATGTCGACTTAAAGGCATGCTGATAATGGTGGCGTCCGGCAGAGGACGCGTTTGATCGGTGTCTCGCGCAGCGACTTGACGCTGGCAGGCTGGGTTAATGCGTCCGCGTCATATATGGTTGCTTTCAAATATTCGTTGGTCGACGCGTCAAAGAAACGCCCTGCTAAAAGGTTTCAAAGTTTTATCATCTATGGATGAGTTTCGTTACTGGCCCAGGAGGACTGGCTCGGTGAGAGCACCCCATCCCATGTAATGTAGGTATGGGAGAGTCATTGAGCAAGAAAATATGAGCTTTGAAAGATAGCAAATACTGACGGCCTGCACCATAGCACTCCACTGGCTTTTTGACATAATATTTCATATAAATACATGAAGTTATATTTTAAAGATTATATAATGTTGACAAAAAAATCATTAGTTTTGGGCTTCAATAGTGTTTTGTAGAAAAAATAGTGTACGTTGACATTTTGAAATACTCATGAGGGTCACTTTACGTCACTTGGGCAAAATGTACCATATGGAACTATCTATTGGGACAATGAGACCGGTGGACCATCAACAACTAACTTTGCATTTTTAAAAACCAACTTAACTTATTGAACTCGATTAGAATTTAGTACGGGCATATCCCTAGGGATAGCTCCGTACGGAGGCTTTACTAAAACTCTTAACTTTATGCTTTGACTTCACTAGCTAGCTTCTTATCTAATAAACAATTCATCAATCCCCGTCTTAAAATTTTTTGTTCTCTTTAAATGACCAGAATTTTCCAGTATTTGTTTTTGCATTTCTAGGCACAACTCAGCTTGTTTATTAATGTTTTTGTTATTATTATAAGAGTAACCTAGAAAATTGTTTGCTCCACACTTTTTAAACCTTGACACTTCGCATTGTTTTATGTACCAAATTTCCCGATGTTAAGTAACCCCAGTGCATGGCTAAGTTTCCCCAAAATGTATATTTTTAAAATTCCCAAAGAAGTGTATACTTTTTGTACTGGGTGATGCACTGTGCCCCTTGCCTGAAAGCGTTGGACCCACAGCTACTGTAGAAAACGAGGCCAAGGTGCACTTTAAACCCTTAAAAAAATTAGCAGTATTATCAAAACGGTAGTTCCATATAGCTTACAAATATTTAAAACTAACATTATGTTACTTATTATATAAATTATTTATTTATCGTAAATAATCTTAACGTTTTATTAAATTTTATGTTTTTTCAATTAATTTTTTTCCAACAAAATGCGCAAAATGTAAAATAGTTTTTTCTAGAAAATAATTCATTTAGGTTATATTTAACATTATGACTCTTTTTTTGAAATTTTAAAATAATCTTCCGGATAAATTATCTAAAATAATTATTTGAAAATTCTAGAGATGTTTTGCTGAATAATTAGTTTAAATAAGATTTTAGCAATTGTTAAAAACCTTTTAAGCTTTCTTAAGTAGGTACTTTAAATAAATATAGTTTTAACGGTAAGATATTTTTAGACAAAAAATGACCTAATTATTGTTACTCATAAATTGTAATTTTTTTATTAATCTTTAAGTTTACTAGATATTTATGTACTATACAAACAGCTAAATAAGCAAAAAAGTTTGTGTTATTTAAAACTGATCAGTTCCGTAACAATAAAAGTGAACTTGGCCTTGTCTCGTCAGCAAAACGTTGAACCATTAAAAAGTAATTCAATGACTTATTTAATATACCAGTGGGAAAGAAAATAATTAATTAGGATGATTTTTTTCTATTTTATCTTTTGCTCTTTTTTAAATTTATTGGATAGTTTAAAAACAAAAAAATATCTCTTACATAAAAGAGAATCAATTTTTTTATATTTATACTTAAAAATTAACCTAATATTCCACATTCTTCTTATACTAGCCTTTATAAAAAAAATTGCGTCCACCTTGCCTGCCTGTCCATGTCCTTGATGGTGCGTTCCATTGGCCATTTGTCCCGTACTTCTCCACGTACCATTGTCTGCCTTTCATTCCCATTTTCTTCTTCCACATCAGGTTACTGCAACTTCATGCCAATTTCCCCATATCCTGAGCTTTCTCAGGGCCGCTTAACTGTCTTGTACCCCACAATTCAAGACCATACTTCAGAGCTCTTCCCCATACTAGAGCTGCGGCTTCCAGTGCTAATGCAGCCTCATGCTGCTTCTGAACTCCGTCTTCACGACGTACCATACAACTTCGACACAAATAAATATATTTCCATATTCTTCTTTATCACCTCTGGCTAACACCATTTAGCCATATTTGAAAAACTGAAGATATACCTTATCTTCCTTTTCTTGTAGCTACGCTGCTACCTCCTTGCAGCTACGCTACGCAACATATTTTTCCCCATCTTCGTCCTTTCACACACATTTCTTCTCCGGGGAACGGGACGCCTTTACCATATATATGGTATTTTCTTCCACAAATAAACTGAGGGGTAGGAAGGGCGTACCATAAGCGACTTTTCCTATCGCTTCACAAAGGGCACTGGAACTGGGGCGGGCACAGCTTACCATAACCGACGTTTCACAAAGGTCACTGGGAACGGGGGCGCCTCCACCATATGTGACGTTAAAAATTTTGAAATTACATATAGGGTCTACTTTACGTCACTTGGGCAAATGTACCATATGGAACTATCTATTGGGACCATGAGACCGGTGGACCATCAACAACTAACTTTGCATTAAAAACCAACTTAACTTATTGAACTAATTAAATTTAGTACGGGCATATCCCTAGGGATAGCCCGTACGAGGCTTAACTCAAACTTTAACTCTTTACTTGACTTTACTAACTCTTTCTTATCTAATAAACAATCAATCAATCCCCGTCTTAAAATTTTGTTCTCTTTAAATATTAAATTTTTCAGTATTTGTTTTGCATTTCTAGGCAACTCCGCTTGTTTAATGTTTTTGTTTTATTATTATAAGAGTAACCTAGAAAATTGTTTGATTTCTACTTTTTAAACCTTGACACTTCACGTATTGTTTTATGTACCAAATTTCCCAATGTTAAGTAACCCAATTATATTTAAATTTCCCAAAAATGTATATTTTTAAAATTCCCAAAATGTATACTTTTTTATACTAAAAGTGATTTTATTTTGTTCAAAAGGGATGAAATATGCTACTAAAGGCTTTCTTTTTCTTAAAATAAAATGTCACTTGTAGCACTTATAATCATAAATACCCATAATAAAATATTTGTGTGTTTTTTTTGTAAAGACGCTCATAGATGTAACTAAAGTTTCTCGGATTAGAAACCTTACATAAATATTAGAACTCAATTAAAAATGTAGTAAATTTATAAAAACAATAAAAACAAACTGTGAAATCAACAATGAGCAACAGAAGAAACGAACTTAAAATGACCAAAATCAGACATTCCAGCTTAGATTTAGCAGAACCAGAATTAAAGAAGAGACAGCCGGATGTATTATCAAAGGCAAGAAATAAACTCTTGACGTTAAGTGATGCTCTTAAATCTCGAAAGACTGACGAGAATCAAAATAAACCGTTGTCCAAAGAGTATGACTCAGTGTACTCTGGATTACTTTTTCAAGCACTCTCCAAATAAAGATCACCATGACGTTTATGGAAAAAAGGGTAAGAGGTCGCCTTATGTTAAGGGGTTTGTTTCTATCAGGAATTGATGTTTGCAGGGTACAATATTATTAATTTATATTAAACATAAGACTGGGTAAAAAAACATTTTTTTCTAATGGTACTGTAAAAATATTGTTCATGACGAGAAAGGAAAATGTCCTAAAACTTTCACCCCTTAATATTGACATTAATTGGTTGTATTATTAAAATTATTGATTTTTTATCAATTGTTGATTCTTTTATACAAAATCAGCTACTCTTAAACTTTGTAACATTTCATATTGTTAAGGAAAAATGAATTCTTTACAAGAAAGCTCTTCTTAGTAAATTTCCGTAGAACAAGCCGTTTTCTTGTAATCACGCCTTAAACATTAATGTTTTTTTTAATTTTGTCATTTAGATTTTGGAGCATTAAAACTACCATAAATATAAATACCTTTAAAACCAAAATAATTATTCTTAAGGGAAATTTCATGCGTAAAAAAGGTCTCTGAACATGTTTCGATAAATTAATTTCTTTCAAAATTATTCAATGTTGAAATTTAAATGAAAATGTATTTCAACATTAAATACCTTTGAAAGAAATGAATTTTTCGAAACCTTTTTGTAGAGCATGAAATTTTTCTCAAAAATAATTATTTATTTTAGAAAGATATTATTATTTATGGGGGTTTAAAAATCCAGAATCTAAGTGACAAAATCAAAAAATGTATTAAATGTATAGGTTTAAGGCGCAGTTACGAGAAAACAGCTCGTTCTATAGAAATTTATCAAGAGAGCTTTTTGTAGAAAATTTAATTTTATTCCATGAATATATGAATTGACCAAAAATTAAAGATTAACCCTTTCCAAGATTGTGTATTAAAAATGCAACGATGGTTAAAAATCGATAATTTTAATGATGCACCTCTTAGTGTTAATATTAAGGGCTCAAAATTTCAGGAGATTTGTTTTTCGTCGTCATAAACAATATTTTTACAGTATAGGTAAAAAAAGTGTTTGATTTTTTTTTGGAGCAGTCTAGAAACCTAACATAAATAGTTTTTTTTTTTGTTAATAATTTAATCTTAACAGTTTTCCAATATTTTCTTTGCTGTTACGAAGCACCCTAATAATAATTCCCTTTCTTAAATCTTATAAAAAGTTAAAAAGGTTATTTATGGGGCTCGAAGTATAAATTAACACTTTACAAGACTTTAATTACTCTTTAGAAAATACTGGTTTATATTTCTGATAAAATAGGGCAACAAAACGTTTTTTTTTTTAAATTTTCAAAACTAATAAATACATTAAGAGACATGGAAATTATAATGCTCTTTGCACTTTAGTGTGTACATATAAATAAAAAGAAAAGAACTTGATTAAAATATAAGTTAATTTGATTACGTTTCTCATAAATGAAGAAATTTAGGTTTTAACGCACAGTTACAAAAATAATAAGTTTATGTTATATAAAGATAATTAAAAATATTTATGTAATATGAGTCTGGGTTTTCCTCTGTAATATTTTAATTTTTTAAGATGTTTTTTTATTCCACTCCTACTATACAATAATTAGCTACATATCGTTACTAGGGTGGGTCAAAAAGATTGATTTTGTTTATTTTGTCTTATGGCACTAAAAAATTCGTTTTAGGCCCTCCAGAGAATGCTCGGCAACAATGAGCACTTATTAATTTTTACATTCAGTTTTGCATATTTTTTAGTTCCATACAAAGAAAATTCGTTAGTAAAAGTTAGCTAATAAAACTCAAAAATAGTTTTTTTGTCGAAAACTAAAAGATCTACAAAAAAAGTACTCTTAAGCTTTTAAAGCAGGTTACAAAATTTAAAATAAAAAGTTATTTTTCTTAAAATTATTTAATTTTTGACCTTAAATATCTTTTAATGGTTATATCGTTTTCAAAAAGCGTAGAGACTTTTATAGAGCATTTGATTTTCAGTAGAAATAGTAAAATCTTATTTGTCCATAAATATTTTACCATAAGTTACAAAATTAATTATTAATCCATGACCATGAATATCTTTTTGTTGGTTAAATTTATGAAAAAATGATAGGGGACCTTTTTTTGTAAAGCATTTAATTTTGTACAATTTTTTTAGAGTTTTGCTTTGTGCTTAACAAATGGTGAGATTTGATTTTTTGTATGGGACCAAGAAAATATGCAAAACTGTTTTAATGATTTCTGGGCTAGTAATCAAATGCATTTCATAATAAGAACACTTTTAAAATCTTTTAAGGGGTTCCTTTGACGAGTTCACCACGAATATTCATACCGTCATATACTATGGAAGTGGCGCTTTAACCCATCCTGTCAACGTCAAATGTTTCGGGTGTCGGACTAGGCGAACGCGTCCTTTTTTTGGCGTACAGAGTTTACCACAATGTTTTATATGCAATTTTTAAATATTTTGTTAAATATGTTTCCGGTATCGAACCATGGAAACAACGACAAAGAGACTGGAACCCATACGACTTTTTGGCATATTGCATATAAAACATTGTGGTAATCTTGCCCGACAAAAAAATAAAGCGTTTTCCCAGTCCGACAAAATTAAGAACTCATTGTTTCCGAGCATTCCGGGCCTGCTGCATCAAAGCATCATAGGTCTCGATGCGGACAACATTAGTAAGAAAGGTCCAAGAGAGGATGGAGCTAGTTTGGGCAAAAAGCGCCAGACTTGAAAGCGTTAGGATTATTTTAAATTTAACCTACCTGTAAAATTTTAACTTCACTCCTTTTGACGCTCTAGAAGGTACAACTTATAGGCTGAGCAAGTTAAAATCATTGTCCAAGAATACAAAAATATATATTTTTACACAAAACTAGAATAAATTATGTTGTCTATTAAAATACGAACAAACGAAAATTGTTACAAATAAATTTAAAATGACTTTGACAACAATGGACAACAATAAGAAGAAACACCATAAAACACCATGCATGCCGCCATGAATCATGAATGTCAAATAGATTTTGCCCAAACCTAACTCCATACCTTATCTCTCTCCAGTCGCACTGCTATGGAATCTATGATCGGTGACCTTGGCCGGTCCCATCCCTGTTGGAATGTTAATGCCAAAAACCAATTTTTGGTGTCAGAAGCCAAAATAAAAATTCTAATTTTTTTACTCACCCTAATCGTTACCCTAATTCGCAAATCTCGTATAATTAAAAATTTTACAGAGGACAAAAAAACCTATTTTTTGAAATTTTAATATGTTTTAATTATTGTTACTAATTAGTAATAATATTATGACTGGAGGTATGAGGTTTTCGGGTAACGTTCTTTCATTGTCAAGTTAGTGGTTGGTGCAAAAATCTTGATGTCCATCAATGTTGGAATAACGAGGTTTGCGAATTATGGTAACCATACGAGACGTTAAAAATCAAAGCGGACCATCCCATAAATCAAAATTCGAGCTTAAACACCTATTTTCAATAGCACTTTGATCGTGGTAACTTTATTCAAACCAGTTATTAAAACAGATCTTAGCTTTGTATTTACAAAATTAATTACCCATTATATTATTATTTTATCCTGCAAACTATATGCAAAATTATTTTTACCAGGCTCAAAGCTTAAAAAACAAACATCTGTTGGTGCTTACCCTATCGAAATTCACGTTTCATCCTTTGACAATGATACTGAGGATGATCACGAAGTATATTATCCAATCAGCAGACTACGGCCGGCAACAGTGTGCGTTGACAGTCCAAGTGTTGACAGAAGAAGTGATGCAGAAGCATTGGCGCTTGAAAGACCTAGAAAAAATTAAGTTTTAAAGAACCAGAAGTAGATACTAAAAAACAAAAAAAAAGTAGTGCGGATAGACTAAGAAATGGACATTGTAGTGAGATCAGTAAACAACCCAACCGAACAATTTTAAGTAATAGTGATTCAATGAAAAATAAGGCTGTGGATAGCAAATATGATTCCTATAAAACACCAAATAAATTTAGTTATAATAAGTTTAGTGATAAAATTCAAAAGGCTAGTAGTGCCAATAATAGGCCTAATGCACAAAATAGTGATAACAGTTTTTCGTTGGGGAAAGGTATCCAAAGTATGGCTGGATTAGGATTAAGTTTTGTGACTAATGGAGTTAATCAAACGCCTAATTATGAAAATCCCGACTTGGAGGTAGGTTAATTAATTAACACGATATGTATACAAAACAAAAATAGTAATATTTATAAATGTTACGATTTTTGTCCTTCTTTATCTTTTTTCGCAAGGATGTAACTTATTATTTATGTTCTTGTAAAAAATGTATGTTCTTGGAAATGCACCGCTTTTTTCTGCAAGAGAAAAAAATTAACCTTCTTTACCTTTACTTAAAAAATTATTAATGACGCTTGTACCTTTGATCCTGATTGGTTGAGTAAAAATAAAATTCAATTTAAAATTTTGTTGAAGTAATAACTAGCATTACTTTAAACCTAGTATAAAAGTCCTACCTATTTTTTACCTGTTTTCTACGGCATATATATAATTTTACCAATTGAAAATAATTTTTATTACCGAAAAGTATATTTTCACTCTTTATACATAATTTTTCTGTTATCTTTTCTTGCATAATTTTAAAAACTAGCTTTCTTACAAAACAACATTAAAATACATCATTCATACATTACAGCAAACATCAGCAGAGAGGATCACGACACTGAATTAAATTCAATCGAGCAGATCGATGTGCATCTCAATGGGTTTAGCCACGGAGGTCGAGTCGAGTTTACCTTCGGCCACTTTGATTTTTCTGTCTATTGCCGAAGGTTAACTCGAAAAGACGATTTGATCTAATCTAGTGTCATGATCATCCCCGCAGATTTTTGATCCAATTTGTCACTTTAACTTAAAATGTCTGGATTGTCATAGTTGTGACATTTTATATTTTTAATAAAACCAATATGTACATTTTTGCATTAAATAATCGTAACGCGTATGCAGCGCCGGTAAATAAATTGCCAAGTCACGTACTTGGCTCCTTTGACTTGTGATTGTTTCCCGCTACAGCTCGGGAAGCGCAAGTAACTTGCCAAGTCTAAATGCATTTTCATATTCACTACTTGCTACTTACCAAGTATTTGGCAAGTACCGCGTAGTGAGTAGCCGGCTTAAGATATTAGATATCAAAAATAAGAACTGCACCTTTTTATTTAAATATGTATAAATATGTTGTGTCTTCTTTAAAATTAAAAATAAAAATTAGGTATTTTACCGCTTAACCGAAAGTGATAAAAAACAACTTTTGTTTTACAATACACCTAGGTATTAAATTTTATTTTATTAATTTAAAAAATTTAAGATTTATAAGGGTGAGTTACCGGCTAGGGACATCTAATATTTACCGAACATTTTTGGATTCCTACTAACCCGAAATTAAAAGAACTTAATTAAAAAGAAAGTTTAAAAGCTTTTTAAATAAGGTTTTTCTTGACACCCTTTTCCATTTGAATTTAGGTAATTTTTTTCTAAAAAAGGTGTCTCCCTTATTTATTTAAAAATTGACGTGTTTGAAGGATTTCTTTTACAAATAAATAAACAAAATACAAAGTCATACGAAGTGGCTTGTTTCAATTTAAATGCACTTTATTATACCTATTTAATATTAGGATTTGTTAAAATATTTTTACTGTATCTTAGAATGGGAGTAAGACAAAATATAAAATATGTATATGGGTCAATCAACTTTTTTCTGCTCCAATTTTAAAATTTTCATATTTTTTATAAACATTTATTTTTGGAATATTTATTTATTTCCAAATATGGGTCATTACTTTAATAATTGTAATCTGCACTGTAGCAAACCACTCAGGTACGTCTCATGTACACGAAATTCGAACCGAAAACAACTAGATTAAAAGCAGGCTCACCACCAGGCAGAGCTAACTAACTTGTAATCATTTAGCCAAAGAACAATCAAATTGTCCTACGGACAACATCTCAGTTTCAAAGTGACAAGACTGGTTGTCCGACGGACATTTTTAAAACTTTTTAAACTTTAAACTGTCCGACACAACAAAGTTAATTTTTGCTTTTTTATGCTTACAGTGAAATTTGAATTAAAAATTATTTGAAATACTATAATTTATTAATAACTTCACCTAAGGTATTAAAGTGACTGGTTTTCCAAGAAACAGTTTTCCAAGAGGCTGGTTGTCAGACGAACATTTTTTAAAAATTTTTACAGTTTAAACTGTCTAATAAAACATATTTTATTTTTGGCGTTTTTTTGTGCTTAGACTTAAATTTAAATTAAATACGATCTTAAACACCATAATTTATTAAAAATATTATTTACTTACGTATTTCTGCTGGTTATTCGACGGACACATATTAAAGCAAACGACTTTTACTTTTTGCAAAACCTGGTCGACTGAAGCTACATTTGACTAACCGACAATGAACACACTACTTCAGTTATATGTATTTTGATTTTAAAAATATCGGGGTTGTCCGACGGACATACGGTGCGACGGACATTTTTTGGGACCATATATATTTTTTTAAAATGTCAAGTAAACAATTTAAGAAAAACATTGCATATTTTTTCTTAATAATAGTATACTCATATATTTTTTTTTAATTACAGTTATTTAAATAAAAGCATTTTTAAGTAATATAAACTTATGGATACATACAATAGTAATATAAACTTCTAGATACATATTATTGTATGGGGACCAAGAGTAAACTTATAAAACACGTCACTCTAAATTACTTTAAGAAGCCATAAATTAAAGAAATAAACAGATAAATTATTAGTTAAAGAATTGCTTTAAATGAAATTAATAAAAAAGTGGCTAATAAAACATTTGAATTATTGATGAATGTTTGTTTCAGAGTCAGGCCATGCGGATCGTCAGAACTGTTGGTCAGGCGTTTGAAGTGTGCCATAAATTACAAATAGGAGCCCCAGAAGAAAATTTAGACGATGAGCAAGATACTACACTTACACAAGACTTCCTTAGTGATCGTTTTAGTGATGTGGCCAGTGATAAACCCAAAAAGGTAAGTTTTAGGTCATAGTTTTATAACTTCACAGTGTAGTGTGTTAGTTGAAAACCAAGATTAAGTAATTTTTAGTGAAAATACCACATACATTAAAAAAAGAAGTAAAATAATGGTATGAAAAATTTTAATTTGTAGGTGTTTACCTGCGAAATCCCCTTTTCGGTGTTTATAATTGGTTTTCTTTAACATTCTAATAAAAAGTAGAAGAAAGATTACCTACCAAATATCATCACCTTAATTGTAAAACCACCCTACTCCAGTTTTTAATAAAAATGTGATTTTGATGCCATCTTTACCCTTTATAAAAATAGGGCCACTTTCAGACAGGCGACTTTTGCAGTCGAAGTTGACCGCAAAAATTCGATCGTTTGTGGTTGAATGTCGCTACTTGCAGTTGTCATTAAACAACCATGGAAAAAGAGATTCGTTTTCATAGGGGCGTTTTTCGACTGCATCCGAACTTTTGCCGCTGATTGTCGCCGATCCCGTCGACTGACTATACGTTAGTTAGGCCGCTTTCAGACGGGCGACTTTTCGCAGACAAAGTTGACTACAAAAATATCGGCGTTTTGTCGCCAATTTTGACAACAACTGTAGTTGTAACTGACGTATAGTCAGTCGACGGGATCGGCGACAATCAGCGGCAGAAGTTCGGTTGCAGTCGAAAAAACGCCCGTATGAAATAAAATCGCTTTTCTGTGGTTGTTAAATGACAACTGCAAGTAGCGACAATCAACCACAAACGATCGACTTTGTGCGGTCAACTTCGACTGCAAAATTCGCCCGTCTAAAGCGGCCTAAGCCTTATAAAATGACGCTAAAGACGGCATTAAAATACTTTTTTATAAAAACTGAAGTTAGGTGGTTTTACAATTAAGTTGACGATATGGAATTTATGTTTCTTATATGGAATACCCTAAAATTAAACAAACTAAAAGTAGCAACACTGCAACATAACCAGCACGTAGTCATAACTTAATAACACATTGACAGTCGTTTAACTATTTATGAGATATATTGTTATTTCGCAATTTTATTTGTTTTTCCACTAAACAAAAAATTATTCTAGGTATACAGGGTTACCAAACAAATGCGAAAAATTTTAGGAGGTGATTCCTAGTTTAAAATAAAGGGTAGTGTGCTTTATAAACATAGGGTCAAAAGTCAATCATTAGGGAGATATCGCGTTAGGAAAATAGCAAAAATAAAATTTTACAAAAATATTGCTATTATAAAAATACACTTTCCAAATATTTTTGCACTTTCTTAGACTTAATGGAAATAGTAGAAATAGACTACAACTATCGTTCTTGCTATCCAAGTTTAAAGAGAGATTTACGCAATGACCTCGAAAGATATACGTATAAATTTGGATAGACTGGTTCATTTAGAAACTTTTATCTCTTGTTAATATCTCTCTACAGGTTGAGTTTTGACCCCATGTTTATAAAGGAAACTACCCTTTATTTTGAGCAAGAAATCACCTTCTAAAATTTTTCGCATTTGTTTGGAAACAACCTGTATATTAGAATTTTGATACACATAGTTTGAATAAACATAGAACTATCCGATTATATTATGTATGTTTGTTAAAGTTTAACTTAAATTATTTCTAATATTGTGATCCAAAATTATCCTGTTGTAAATAAGGTAGATTTTTGTTCTATTTTAAAAATAGTATTTCTCTACTCTTGGCCATTTTTCTTATTATCTTGCCTTTTATATTACTTATTAAAGTAAACTTTTGTATTATTTATAGTATTTTATTCGTTTTGGATCATGCTATCATATGTCCCAAAATTCTTCAATTATTTGGGTTTGAGGTTGCCAAGACATAAAGTCTAAAGTAACGAAATAACATTGTTGCGACTAGTTTGCATAGGTAATTTAATAATTAGCATCTTGAGATGTATTAATGATTGTTTGTCCGTAAATTGTCATCATTGACTGCTGTTGGCTATTTTATTTTTCGCATAACTTGTGTTAAAATTATGCAAGTATTTATTCTAATGGGAAATACGAGGACATGATTTTCGTGTAAGGATATTGCAACGGTAGTACCAATGGTTCAGTTAGGAAATAAAATAGAGGTCATATTAAGCATCTTTATTAATTAAAATAGCTTTGCGTATTTATTAAAATAAATCACATTTTCTCTTAAGCTGCGAACTTTAAACCAAGATAATTTGGGAACCGTTAGGCATTCGGAAAAAGTGAATAGAATAATTTTTGCTTAAAATTAGTCATATAATTTATATTCGAAGTATCTCGAATACCTCGGCGGCCATCCTGTATATTTGGTGTGGATCCCATGTCACAATTTAAAGTGCTTTTAAGGTTAAAAGTCATTGCCACGCCTTTAGGAAAAAAAAGGAAAAATTAAAGTGGTAAATTTATTCTTTAGTACATTTAAAATAAATAATATTTTATTTTAAAACGTTTGATTTTAAGTAAAAAAAAATTAAGTTACATCTATCTGAAAAACAAATACTGTTTATTTAAAAAGAAAATTATTCAATTTTTTTAAGTATATTCATAGCCAGACATAAACCACTATTTTAAAATTATTTTAAATCGGAATTAAAAAGGTCTATTTTACTCTTGTAGCAGTTATCCTGGGACACACCGTATAAATAAATATAAACATATTTGTAACTTCTCCGAGACAAAGGTGTAGCAACAACGTAACAGGACACAATAACAAAAAAACTTTTAAATTAGATTTAAAAGGCGTAATATACTAGAAATAACGATAGTTCTATTTAACCTACAACTAAGTATTTTTAGTTTGGACAGTAGTTATAAATTTTAGATTTTAGATTGGTATAATACCACATGTAACGATAAATTTGTGATGCCACCTTACTTTACAATTTATAGGATTATGTTATTACTTTAAACTAAAATAGTTACGGATAATGCATTTAAATGTGAAGCGTGAAAAATAGACCGCATTAAGTCAAGCATAACTGTTTTGTGTTGTTTTGCTACATTTACGCCAATATATAGGAAAATCCTTTGTTGAAGATATTAAAATAATAAACAAGTAATTGTTATTTTAAATATAACTCATAAGCAAAAAAATTAATGATGTGAAAGTAGAATGTACCAAAAAAATAAATTCGAGGATGAGCCATTTAAAAATCCTTACTTTTTACTGGCATGCCTTTTTAACCAGCTGTGTATGAGAATGGGCCAAAAAAAACGAATATTTTTTTAACGGTACTGTAAAAATATTGTTTTTGGTGAAAAAAAAATTGTGCAATTTAGAGCCCCTAAATAATATACGAAAATAAATGTTAAGGAGTTTTTCATTGCGACTAACAGTTTTTTGATAACAATTTTTTTATATACAAAACTCGCAAATGGCAATTTTTTAACACATTTATAAAAAAAATAAAAACCCTACAGAAAAGCTTTATTTTTAAATTAACGTCAATAAAACCGTTTTCTTGTAATCAGACTTTGAACAATAAACTATTTTTAAAATTTTGTTTTTAAGTTTCAATTTTTGTTACTGCCACAAGTATTATTATTTAAATAAATACTATACATATTAAGAAAAAATGGATGTGCCCGAAAAGAAGTGTCTTAACATTTTTTAATAAATTTACTCCTTCAATAAGTATTCAACGTTGAATTTGAATTCAAAAGTAATTACAACGTCAAACAACTTTTAAAAAGTAAATTTAATAAAAAATGGTGGATTTTTTTGCAGCGTACTAAATATTCTTTTAAATATGCGTTGGATTTATTTAAATAATAGTATGTATTTGCAGTAGAAACTAAAATCCAAATCCAAAGAAACAAAATTAAAAAAATAGTTCTGGTTAGTTTCTTAGTTCTGGTATGTTTAAAGCCCAATTACATGGAAACGGTATATTTGCCCGCAATTTCTAAAGTAAGCTTTTTGTAGAAAATTTAATTTTCTTTAAGAATATATGTCAGTATTTTTTTAGATAAAAGTTTGCTGGCTTTGCATAAAAAAAAGATTGTTGTCAACAGATTGTTAGTCGCTATGATAGACTTCTTAATATTATAAGGACACATTTTTTTATCATCTGTGTACTCTGTATACATTAAAATAATTTTAAAATAGTAAGTTTGTGTCTGGCTACGGATACACTTAAAAAAATATTAATAAAAAAATGAACGTTGACATTTGACGCTGAATAATTATATCCTTATATTTAACCAACTTGCCTAAATATTACATTATAAAGAAGCCACATTTTTAAAATTTAAAAAATAAATTTTCCGTCTGTTACTTTAAAAGTACTGTACGGAATATATTTTAAAAATAATGAATAATTTTTTTAAAAGTTTTTGTTAGGTAGGTGTAATTTAATTAAAAATGTTTGACTTATTATAATAATTTTTTTACAATGTTTAAGCAAATATAAATAAGGTTGAAAGTCCACTACTAAAAAAGGGAAAACTAAGAGAAACTTAAAAAGTAAATAAAGGGTTTCATTAGGTTTCATTTGGTGAATAAGGTTCTTTTAAAAACTCTAAACATATGCTAAGGTAAAATTTTAATCTATTAAACTGAAACTAACTACCCTTTATAAATTTTTGCACTTAAAGCTAAAGCAATTTTAATTTTAAAAACCGAAAAATTTTAAACTAAAAAAAATATATTTTTTAATGAACATCATTTGTTTCCAGGTAAATGTAACTTAATTTTTTTGTACCTAACATTTAACGTTTTAAAATAGATTATTATTTATGTTAAATGTAGTAACGAATAAATTAACTTTTATTTTTCTTATTTTTTCCTAAAGGCGTGGCTATGACTTTCAAATTTTATTTTAGAAGCACTTCAAGTAGGGACATAGGATCCACACCAAATATACAGGTTATTCGAGATACTTCGAATTTGAATTATATGACTAATTTTAAGCAAAAATTATTCTATTTACTTTTTTCGAATTCCTAACGGTTCCTAAATTATCTTGGTTTAAAGTTTGTCACTTAAGAGAAAATGTGATTTAGTTTAATAAATACGTATTGCCATTTCAATTATTAAAGATGCTCAATATGATAGAGATGCTCTCTATGATATTTCCTAACTGAGCCGTTGCAATATCCTCACACGAAAATCAAGCAAAACACAAGTTATGCCAAAAATAAAATAACCAACAGCTGTCAATGATGACAATTTACTGACAATCATTAATACATCTCAAGATGCTAATTATTAAATTACCTATGCAAACTAGTAGCAACAATGTTATTTCATTACTTTAAAATTTATGCCTTGGCAACCTTAAACCCAAATAATTAAAGAACCGTTAGAAATTCGGAAAAAGCAAATATAATAATTTTGCCTAAAATTAGTCCTAGGAGTTATATCCAAAGTACTTCGGATACCCCGTTTACCAGATGCTAAGAGAAACAATTTGAAAAGAAATTTTTCATTTTAGAATTAAAATTGAAAATTAACTTAATTTTAGAAAACATCCT
>JACEGR010010563.1:0-18440 GCA_014170235.1 Listronotus bonariensis
CCGGGTGATGCATCGCCGGGCGGGTCATAGGAAATCCCATGTAATTTTTAATCGGGTCAATTATTGGCTCCTCTAATTATTTTAGAGAAAAATTCTATGAAAGTTTATTGAAGAGCTTCCAAATCTTCGTACATGGTAAAAACTTTTTCGGTTAACCCGTTTGCTAGTTAGATGCTAATTTATTTTTAAAAATTGTTACATTATTATCGCATGATATTTATGAACAACAATAAAAATACCTGTTAGCGTGACATTACGTTGTCAATTTGAAATTTAGTACTTTATTATTATCAAAAAATCGTACTGTAAAAAGATTAAAGTTGTATTTATACAAACGAATTAAGTTAAGTTAAACTAAACTAGAGTAACAAATTTCAAGAACTTATGACATTTATAATATTTACGTGCTTTAATAAATTATTAATATTATTACAATAATTAATATGTTGGAAATAAACTTCAGATTTAAGAAACTTTTCAAATATTCCTCCATTGACTGCTAGACAATAACGCAGATGTTCATAAAATTGTCTTCTTACATTGGCTAACTGGTAAATTGAAATTTTATTGCATTCTGCAGAAATAGCGTTTTTTAACTCATCTAGATTAGACTAATTTTTATCCTTGTATATCATGCTTTTAAAATGGCTCCAGAGGAAAAAGTCATTTTGCAAAATATCAGGAGACCTGGCTGGCCAATTTATGGTGTGATGTAGGCCAATAACATTTCCATTAAAAGCATTATGTAAATATTTTTAAACAGCCAGGGTATTATGTGCCGGGCAGCCATCCATTTGGTACCAAATTTCCTGATTTTCCCAGCATACATCATTTAAAGCGGGTAAAATTAGTTCTTCGAGTAGTTCCAAATAAAATTTTGCATTATAATTTTGATTAGGAAAAAATGGCCCAATAATATGTTGTCCGAAAATCCTCGCCCAAAAATTTACTTTCTGTGGATATTGCGTCCTCGTTTCGACAAATCTGTGTTGGTTTTCTTTGCTCCAGTATCGGTAATTTTGATGATTGGGTTCATTGTTTAACGTAAAGGTGCACTCATCAGTAAAACAAATATTTTTTAAAAATTTCCTGTCCATGTTTGCCCTTTCCATCATGTCAAAACAAAATTCCTGCCGTCGTATTTCATCTCCATTCCTTAGCTCTTGATGTCTTTCATATTTGTATGAAATGTATTTATGCCTTTTCAAAATTCGGAGCACTGTTGATTGATCTTTTCCTATAATATCCTGAAGTTTCCTTGTACTCACCTTCCCTGCATTTTCTTCCACGTGCAATAAAATTTCCAAGTATCCATCTTCTCTTTGATATTCCCTAGCTTCACATCTGCAGTTATTTATCACTGTGCCTTTGGTCTCAAATTTTTTGATAGTCCTATCGACAGTTGATTTTCCGGGTATCGGTCTATTCGGATACTGAGCAGCGAACATGTCTGACACCTTCTGGCAACTATTTCCTTGATAGTACCATTTAATCATCAATACTTATTCTTCAGTAGTAGAACTCAAAGATTAACTTTTCGCTTTACGATTTTTTGATAATAATAAAGGACTAAATGCAAAATGACAACGTTATGTCACGTTAACTGGTATTTTTATTGTTGTATAAATATGAGGCGATAATAATGTAACAAACTTTTAAAAATATATTAGCATCTAACTAGCAAACGGGTTAACCGAAAAATCTAAAGTTTTTACCATGGACGTAGATTTGCATGCTCTTCAATAAACTTAAATAGAATTTTTCTCTAAAATAATTAGGGGAGTCAATAATGGACCCCATTAAAAATTACATGGGATTTCCTATGTTCCGCCCATCGATTCATCACCCGGTATATAAATAAGTTAAATAACCTTATAAAATGACCGATGTAATGGGAACCCACTTTAAGATCTCATACATATTTGGATTTTGTACAGAACTTGGCACACATTTAGATCTCCATACTTTTTGAGGCGAGGACCACAGCGAAGCATAATTTTAGTAATAAAATTGGCTCACCCTTTTCATATTTAAACCTTATGTTTTTTGTGTGATGGATATTGAAAATATTTACTTAACAACGAAGAATTTGCGGACTCATGTTTATATGAACTTTTTTCTTATTTTTATAAAAGAATTTTTCCATAGCAGTTTGCCACCATAATTTATGATAATTGTAACATTTCATTTTTTTTTCTTGTTGTCCGCAAAAAAAAACAAAATTTATGATATTTGTTAATTTAAAAATCAATAAAAATATTTTAAATAGTCGATTTTTCACAAAATGTATGTCATCAGTGGCGCCTTTACCAATAGGCTGAGTAGGCTGAAGCCTAGGGCGGCGGATTTTGGGGGCGGCAAATAAATGGAAGTGAGGACCTTTTTTTTTTCTCTTCTAAACTTTTTCAGACGGAAAAAGATGAGGAAATGGGCGGCGAAAATAAAATAGCCTACGGGCGGCAAGGCTGTAAGTGCGCCTCTGTATGTCATATAGTATTAACTAAAAAAATATATATAAAAATTTAATGTAAAGTATACCTAAAAAGCTGTTTTAATCTTTAAGAATTTTAATTACAAGTTAACAGTTTACGCTCACATTTAAAAAGTAAAGAAAAACCTGGTAATGCTGTTTTCTTACCTAATAATTTATGCAATTATGTCTTCAGTATTCTTTACTACTTCATAACTGAACGGAAAATCAATAGGCAGTTAAAAAGCGCTAATTAAATTCACGTCCTTACCTTACTGTAAATGGTAATTTTGTTTTTATTACACGAAATAAGCACAAGTTTGCGGAAAACTCGTGCGTTCCAGTAAACCAGTATTGCGAAAATAATCTGGCTTATAAATAGATTTTCAATTTTAAAATCATTTTTTTATAATTTCTATATTATTCGTATTAATGTATTATCGCACTTCTTTAACATCTTGTACTTAAAAAATACACAAATAGTATAAGTTAATTTAAGCAGTCGTTTTTGAGATATTTGTATTTAAAAAAATCATTTTCGGTATGGCTGGGTTTAACCTATACAGTATATTCCAGAATATCCAGAATAAGATGTTGATCTTTAAAAATATGAATTCCTAGGTGATTTACCTCTTTTTATTAAAAGATGTTGACAGATAGGAATTTTTATCTAAATACTAATTATACGGTGGCTTTAAAAAGTTTTTGTTTTAAGCTTTACAATGAAAATTAATAAAGATTTTAATTTTTCACCCTACAAAAGCCCCTGCAGCCAAACATTATAACAATAAACTAATAATTAACACAACTATATATAAAAAAGAAAACCAGATTGAATATGAATATCTGAAATCATTCACTCTTGAAATAAGGTAACTTGAGTTATAAATATCGTTATGTAGCGAATAAAAAAGTAGCAAACTATTCTCTGTAAGGAAATAAAAATAATTGTACTGCAAATACGTGGTGGACAACCACTGATGCAAAAAGTTTTTTTTTAAATTTTTGGAAAATTCACACACGCTAAAGCCTAAATACTAACCTCACGTGGGAGTCTTAAGGGAGGAAGTAGCACGATTTTCTGTGCCCTGCCATGCCCCAGATATGAAAACAATTTTTCAAAGGGGGTCGAATTTGGGACACATACAAAGTGCATTAAGTAGAATTGGAAAAATACCTTTTGGCTCGAAAAGAAATTCAAGTTTTTTAAAAGCTGCCCTAACACATACAATGTGTTTGTGCCAGTTAAGGTTATCCTTAAATGTGACGCCCACAAGATTAAAGGTGTCTTTGCTCTGTAAAACTTGTCCGCTCATAATTAAAGGATGGCATTGAAGCAAGAAACTACTACAATCAAACAATTTCTGAAGCCAAAGACTCCTTCGACAATCGTATTAAAAACAAAGTTCTTTCTTGCTCAAATGGCAGCAAATCTTTCTGGTCCTTTGCGAAAAACATAAGTAGGAATTTTTGTACCAGTTCTTTTCCGCCACTAGCTTTGGAAGATGAAATTGTTTCTACCGCTAAAGGAAAGGCAGAATTATTTGCCAAACAATTTGCTGCCAATTCAACCCTTAACCCTCCCTTAAATTATCCAATTCCAGCGGTTACCCCAGTTCCTCATAAAATGCCCGATATTATTTTTAAGGTAAAACACATTAAGCGTATCCTTTTTTCCCTTAACACCAAGAAATCGTCTGGGCTGGATGGCATACCAGCAATCGTTTTAAAAAAATGTGCTCCAGAACTTGCACCAATCTTAACTCGGCTCTTTCGAATTTCTTACGACACAAGTATCTTTCCGGAAAGCTGGAAAGCTGCACGTGTTCAACCTATTCCCAAGAAAGGATCTAAATCTCTTCCATCTAACTATAGACCAATTTCAATTCTCTCAGTTCTTTGTAAAGTAATGGAAAAACTAATTAATTCACAAATTCTTAAGTACTTAGAAAAACACAAAATCTTGCATGACAGGCAGTACGGATTTCGCCACAAAAGATCTACAGCAGATCTTCTTTCCTTCGTATCTCACTGCTGGAATAAGTCTCTTGAGTTTTTAGGTGAGTCCCAGATCGTTGCTCTTGATATATCCAAAGCTTTTGACCAGGTCTGGCATGCCGCACTTCTTAATAAACTTCCCTCCTATGGTCTTTCAACTAAACTCTGTACTTGGCTCTCTAGTTATCTATCTGATCGTCGTATATCAATTATTGTGGACGGCCATTCTTCATGCTTTCACCAAGTAAATGCTGGAGTCCCGCAGGGCTCAGTTCTGGCACCAACATTGTTTCTTCTTCACATCAACGACCTTCTCTCGTCCACAACTAATTCCATTCATAGTTTCGCCGACGATAGTACCCTTCACTCCAGTTTTCAGGTTCCTAAACCTATTACTAAACCTGACTTGGAAAACAAACGCAGAGCGATGCAGATATCTCTTTCGCAGGATCTTAATTTAATATTGGATTGGGGCGCTAAAAATCTCGTCCATTTTAATGCATCCAAAACACAATCATGTTCCTTGTCGCGAAAAGAGTCATCAAATACTCATCCTCTACTTATGAGCGGCCAAGTTTTACAGAGCAAAGACACCTTTAATCTTGTGGGCGTCACATTTGAAAGTAACCTTAACTGGCATAAACACATTGTATCTATAGCCGCGGCAGCTTCAAAAAGCTTGGATTTCTCTTTCGAGCCAAAAAGTATTTTTCCCCTTCTAATTTATACACTTTATATGTGTCCCAAATCCGACCTCCCTTGGAATATTGTTCTCATATCTGGGGCATGGCGTCCCCCACAACCCTAAGCATTCTTGATTCTATTCAAAGAAGAGCTATTCGTCTCATTAATGATCCTTCACTTACAGAAAGGCTTCCCTCTCTTGCACATCGTCGGGCTGTGGGGGATTTATCGCTTTTTTATAGGTACTTCCATGGCTTCTGCTCTAAAGAATTGTCCAGTATAGTTCCTCCACTTACGGTTCCCAACAGAGAAACTCGTGGTTCCGCGAGTATGCATCCCTATACGGTCCAACTGAACAGGCCCCGAACTTCCCACTTTGTTCGTTCTTTTATCCCTAGAGTTTCTAGGTTGTGGAACCTGCTGCCCGCGGAGGTCTTTCCTTCCCCCCAAATCTTCAAGTATTTAAGTCCCGTGTCAACAAACTCCCTCTTACCTCGCTTAAGACACCCACGGTACGTTAGTATTTAGGCTTTTAGCCTTCGTGGTTTGTCCAAAGATAAAAAAAAAAAAAAAAAATGAACAGGATTTTTGACGCCCCAATCCAATATATAATTAAGGTCCTCTGAAAGAAATATCTGCATAGCTTTGCGTTTGCTTTCAAAATCAGGATTCTTCGGAATTTAGAAGAAAAAATAATTCCAATATTAATTAATAATTTCTGATACAGAAATGACGTATTCAGAGCCAGTCGCAAACCGCAAGGGTAAAGAGTGCCCTGGTAAAAAAGCTACAAATGGCGCCTTATAAAATCTATAGATTTACATTTTTATTTACGTTTATAAACATGTGTCAAGTCCGTCCTAAAAGAATAATATATACAGGGTCATCCAAATTAGGTGTCTACCATTGGCAATTTTGTTATTAGTAAAAAAATGTTTAATTAGGCAAACGGTCTTTAAGATAAAAGATTTAAAAAAAAGTTAGATATTGTGTTATTGAGTTACAAAGTAAACTAGCATATTTGTAAATAAAACACCTCGTACATTTTTCCACTATTCGAAAGATATATCAAAGAGTTTTAAAAAAGTCCCAATGTAATATATCCAATTTTTAATGGTTTGGAAAATATGGCCATCCCCAGGAGTTTGATAGTAAACAAGCATTTTTAAATTAAACACCCTGAAGTAAGAAGTAAGTAAGAACTTCCAAAGACGCGCTGTATATATGGAAGATGCATTTTTAATGTTTTGAACTATTTCTGGTTAAAAAAATATTTGAAATGCCTAAGAACTTAAATCTACAATTATTTTACCCTACCTTCTAAACTAATTTTTTAGTGCAAACAAGACCCTCACCGGAGTACTTTGGTGCGGCGCATCACTTCTTCCGTAGGTCAAGGTGGGGCGGCATTTTTAAATTTTTAATAATATATATTTTAAATTATTTGAGATTTGCCACGTAAAGTTGTTAGAAGGTTTATCTTTTGATTAAGGGGTCAGTGGTAAATGAATGAAGACTTACATTGAGGCCAGAAGTAAAGCAATTTCATTTTTAGCCACTACCCAAAAAAACCTTTCAATATTTCTGCCACAACAATTAGTGTATTCCTTTTACCTTGTAGAACCGTTCTGAACCGTTTTCCGAACTGTCAATAGTGTCAAGAACAGTTCTACAACATGAAAAAATATCAAAAAATTGTAAAAAGAACACTTACGGTCTCGTTCTGGGCGGTTCTGGAGCAATAAAAGGAATACAGCAGTTATAGAAAAACAAATCTATTACAAACTGGTATTTATCGATTATCTAACAAAGTTTAAGTATTATCTAACAAAATATTTCGAATATTTCTTATTCAAAAATAAATAGGTATAGTTCTTTAGTTTTTTTAACATACACCCTTACGTGCTTTGATCCTTAACTTCCCATCGTCTTCATTTGTTCGCAAGTCACGAAAAATATATACCTACCTAAATAAACAAGATTTGATATTAACCCTTTTAGAATTTATTTTAAATTTACATACAATAAAAATTATACTATTTGTATTGTGGGTAGTGGCACAAATAAACACTAAAGGGTTTGTATAGTTATCATGTTAAAACTATGAATATTTTTTCGATTTAATATGTAGGTAGTAAATAACAGAAGGTAGTTAAGGCAAGTTAAGGGCTGTTAAACATACAGTAAGGAGGCGCGGGTTGCAACAAATTCGTTTAAAATTAAGTCGTTTGTTTTTAGGAAAACGCTCGAACAAATCAATGTTTCTTTAAAGTTAGTACACAATGTTCTGTTTTTAATAATACTACTTTCGTGGACTTTCATTGTCTTTACTTTTAATGATACACGACGTTTCGGATGGTATTTATCTTTAACCGTTTTCAAGTAATAGCTAAAACTATTCTTAAAAAACTACGACTTATATACTTTGCGTTGTTTACCGAAGCTTAACCAATTTTTACGGCTCAGCAACGGCTGCCAGTAAAAAAGAGGCGCGCTTGTGGCTGCTCCGGTTGTATCGGCAAGCGTCGATCTCCGGAGTTAAGCAGTGAAGTGCGCGCCCATAACTTGGATGGGTGACCGGCATTGTGGGTTTTGGGCAACGGCACGCGGTGTTCTGCTCGGGGGTGAACAAACGGACCGAGCAACAACCATCCAAGTTATGGAATGAATGGTGTGAATGGGAACGAGTAGGGGTCAAGGTACAATAAGCCTTCAGGCTGCAGTGCACCACCTAGAGGGGCGGTCGTCGGGCCTGGGTGGGATGACCCCGAAAGGGCGAAAAAAACGGCTGCCAGATATTTGGTATGTCGATAGTTAAATTGCACTGTTTTCAAATCTACTACGCCCGCCCTCATTCCAAAACTTTCCTTCCCTGCAGCCTTGCGCCCTGATACCTTGATACCACTTGCACCACCCGGTGAGGCACGGCCCTGCATACCTACTATATGCAAACTTAAAAATAACTTCTCAGTTATTGTTTTTTAGGATCCACTGTATATACCAAAGTATTTTTAGGACATGTTTTTACACGTTTAGAAACCCTACAACTGTTATTTAAAAGTTTTTGTTATATCTCATTAAACCACAGAAATGTTGGACTTTCCCGGGCAATTCGACCACCCTATATATTAAATAGTTTTTTTTTTTGATAGCACTGAAAATATTTTTAATTGTAACACATGGGGTGTTTATTTTTATTATTATTATTTAATTTTAAATGGCGTTAATAAAGCTAACAGTTTGTACACAAAACAAGGGTTTATAAAATACAGGGTGATTCAAAAATCGACCACGAAACTTAAGGGGGTGGTTCTACTTGACAAAATAAGGGTAGAGCTTTATATAATTTTTTTAAATGTCATTCGTTTTCGAGTTACAAGCCATCAAAGTTCAATTTTCATTTTGGTTTTTCGCCATATTGCATTTATTTTAACCAACCCAGTTAATATTTGGCACACAAATCGAGCTTTGCAGATTCTAAACTTTTAAGACAAAAGTACTTTTTTTCATATCGCCAGAGGGCACTTTACCTAAAACTTAAAAATTATTTACATCATAACCTCTTTTATTTTGACAGATATCGCAAAGCTGGGGCCGTCATTTTATAGACAATCAACTTAAAAAATAAGGAACTCTTTATTAAAGTCGATAAACCTCACCGTTTAGGCACCAACAGACATCAAAGTTTTCATCAATTTTAATCAAATTACCTACATACATACAGGGTGTCCAGTAACTCAACCGACAATCTTTACGGAGCGATTCTACAACAGAAAAAAAGAAAAATCTTAATATAAACATATGTCCTAAACGTCTTGGTTTTTGAACTACGGTGTGTTAAATATAAAAAAATTAACACCTCGTAGTTCAAAAACTAAAACATTTAGGACATATGTTTATATGAAGTTTTTTCTTATTTTTGTTGTAGAATCGTTTGGTTAAGTTTGTCGGTTGAGTTACTGGACACCCTGTATGTATGTAGGTAATTTTATTAAAATTGATAGAAACTTTGATGTCTATTGGTGTCTAAACGATAAGGTTTAGCGACTGTAATAAGAGTACCTTATTTTTGAGTTTTTGATTGTCTATAAAATGGCGCCCCCAGCTTTGCGATATCCGCCAAAATAAAAAGTTATTATGTAAATAAATTTTAGGATTTAGGTAAAGTGCCCTCTGACGGTATTTAAAAAAAGTATTTTTATCCTAAAATTATAGAATTTGCAAAGCTCGATTTGTGTGCCAAATATCAACTGGATTGGTTAAAAAATAAATGCAATATGGCGAAAAAAACAAAAAAAAATTGAACTCGAAAACAAATGACATATTGAAAAAAAAATATATGAAGCTCTACCCTTATTTTGTCAAGTTGAATTACCCCTTAAGTTTCGTGATTGATTTTGAATCACCCTGTATAGTCCTTAATTAAATTAATTGGTGTTATTTTTAGGTTTCATTCAAAACGGTAATAAAATATTTTTTAACTCAATCAGTCATTTTAATACTTGTAATAATGTTTATAACTTACAAGTTGTTAGATTTAATGTTTGATTTGCAATGCTTCTGATGCAATTGCAATAATCAATGTATTGGAACAAATATGATTACCGGATCAAAGAAGAACGGCAATGCACAATAATCATTATTTATTGACTATAATGGAATAAATATTGATTTTACTTGAAATCCGTAATGTCGTTAACAAATAATCGTAGAATTGCAGGATTTATGATGCGGAAAATTTAATATTTTTAATGAGATAATTGTGGAGAAGCTGCACCCGAGGCTCTTATTTATTTTGGAAATAGTTAATTGGCTGTGAATAGAGGACAGCTTTGTATTAATTATGTTAACGCTGTTAAATCAAATTAGCAGGATGATTTTCATAATTGATTTACAAAGTTATTCAAATTAAGTTATTAGCATAGTAAATTTCTCATCATTATAGACAAACAAAAAAACTTTAGTTTTGTTACTGATTTTAATCATAAAAACAAAAGAGTTGATTACCTATACAATGACTAGAAATTGGTGATTGCTATTAAAACTGAAAGCTATTTAATTTAAATCAACTGATCTAAATGGATTGCCAATGGTTATAATTTGTGCAAAATAAAAAATTTCTACTCGTGTGCGAAAAAGTTCACTTTTCCGTACACATTTAGTTCTGAAAGTATCATAATGCAAAAATTTTAAACCAAATATTAGCAAGTTGCAATGAAGAATTTTCATGCACGTTATGTTAAAAAAATTCTCTGGCCAAACCAACTCAAGAGGTGGAAGAATCACATTTCGCAATATTTCCACAACAAAAGAACTCCTTCAATCCGCTTTTAACCTGCAATATGCCCCAAATAATAATGTACCAAAAATAATAATAAGTACAAGTAGGGTATTAGGTAGCATTGTGGTAAAATAAAAAAATATATATAAGAAAATTTTGTTTTTATGTTTTCCTTACGCTCGTAGAAAAAAAATAGAGTTGTCAACACGTGCCAAGAGTACCTTTTCCACATTTGAATGCTCGACCGAACTTCGCTACGCGTCGTTCGGTCAACTGCAGTGGCTTGTGTGGCACATTCAGCACTAGTTAGGAAATATACTATTACGTTACATGGGTAAAAAAATAGGTTTGTGCGCTTTAATATCAGTCCAAAGGTAGACGCGCGTGCACCAGACAGACACACAAAAAGACAGAATGTATCAATGCTTTCTGGATTTTTCATTTGAAGCTCGGTGAGAGATGGTGAGAAAGTATCGTATTTGGCCATTGCTCTCTCTTTTTGTGTACGGCACCTACTTTAGTTTTAAACACAATTGTGATTAGTGATATAGATGCGTCCCAGGTTATTAAAATTATAAACAATATGAAATGTTCTAATTCTAGTGGCTTTGATGACATAAATATTAAGATTGTAAGAGCTATAAAGGATATAATATGTCAACCATTGACGAACCTTATAAATTATAGTCTGAGTATGGGCACCTTTCCTCAGATACTAAAGCGTGCTGATGTGGTACCAGTACATAAAAAAAATGAGCGTAACAATATTCTTAATTACAGACAAATATCCATCTTGAGCATATTCTCTAAAATCTTTGAAAAAATAATATTTGATTTAATAATAAATTTCATAAAAAAGTTCAGTATTTTGCACTCAATCTCAGCACGGTTTCTACCCCGGCCGATCCATAGAAACGGCAAATTTCAATTTTTTAAACTTCGTTTATTCAAACATTGATAAGGGAAAATATGTAGTTTCAATGTTTTTTGACCTATCGATTGCTTTTGATACCGTCAATAAAAAGTTTCTTTTATCCAAGTTATATAATATGGGTATCCGAGGTAAGATTTTGAATTGGTTAAATTCTTATTTAACTGATAGAATGATGGTGGTAAAATATGACGGTGTATACTCTGAGAGTAAAAATATTGATATGGGTGTCCCACAAGGGTCTGTATTGGGACCTTTACTTTTTATACTTTATGTCAATGACCTCTCTCAATTTATTCAAACCGACCATATTACAATGTATGCGGATGATACCACGATTGCTGTGTGCTGATGACTTGATGAATTAAATAGTAAGGTACAACATGTATGTAATAGTATGGAGATGTGGTGTAAAAGAAATGATCTTATCCTTAATGGCCAGAAAACCGTTCATATGGAACTTTACAATAAAAAGTCACTTCCAAACCAGTTTGCAGTTAATAATAACATTTTACTAGAACCTAAAACGGTTTTTCTTGGTACACACATTGATAGTCAGTTGACATTTAGCCCACATATAGACTACGTGTGTGCAAAGCTAAGCTCAGCTTATTTTGCTATTCTGCAGCTCAAGAACACTATAAATGAGTCTGGTCTGCTGTCCGTGTATTACTCATTGGGTTACAGCTTCATGTCTTCTAATGTTGTGGTATGGGGAGCCAGTAATCTCTGTAATCGTGTGTTTGTTGGACAAAAGAGACTCGTGCGTCTTATTTTTAACTTAGATTACCAGGAGAGCTGTAAATGTACCTTTATTACTAAAAGGTTACTCACATTTCCCTCTCTTTACTTGTTTAGGTGTCTGATGTTTATTGATAAAAACAGAGAAATTTTTAAAAAACTGGGAGAATCCTCTAGTTATAAAATAAGAAGAAATAATCTTCTTGAAATTCCGTCCCATAAGACAGCGTTTTTTGAGAAGGGCCCATTTTACAACTGTGTAAAAATATATAATGCCCTGCCTAACACTTTAAGATCACTCAGAGGCACTCAGTTTCAGAAGGAAGTAAAGAGGTATCTTCTTTGAAACGCTTTTTATTCAATAAATGAATATATGACTAAGAGTGCTTAATTTTGTTTTTTTATTGTTTTTAATCTTGTTTAGTGTGTGTGTGTGTGTGTGTCTATTATTTTATTTTTATGACAATTTTTCTTTTTAACCTTTCGTATTTATATTCTGTGTAACATTTAATGTAATTATTTTTTATTCTATATTTATTTTAAATGTGTAAGTATTTATTAGCGATGTTTGTAGATATGTAATTGTCAAAGCTATTTTTTATTTTTTTATTATTTTAAATTATTTTTAAATTTAAATTTAAATGTATTGTTGACGACCCATTGTACTGTAGTGTACTTTTTGGCAATATATGATATCTATCTATCTATCTATCTATCTAGCTTTTCAAAATACGCATGCTTCTAAACGCACCAAAAATACTAATAGCCACGGAGTATTTAAATGTGGGTTATCTGTGTTTAAAACTGAATCAATCGCATTGGAAAATCGGTGCTATATTTACCTACCAAAATTTTCATACATGGCACAAGAAAATAAATTACTAAAACTAACCAAAATAGTTGTAAATATTTTAAGTCTTCCTATCTAAATATTTAACCAGAGTTTAGGTAGAAATTAACTAATAAAACTTTTATTAAATATTTTCTTTCCCTTTTAAAAATGCCATATATAGGGTTTCTCAACTCTTTTTATACACAAAGTAGTTTGCCCTTGTACAGGGTGGCGCCATTTCGTTGACCTTGCATGGTATAGCGAAAACTAAAAGAGATAGAACCAATTAATTTGATTTTTAAAATAGATTCATTGTTAAAAGTAAATCATGGCAAGCTTGATTAGTTTTGGTTCTATAGACTTTTTTAAAATTTTGTCCATTTGGCCAGGCACTTGTAACTCCCTTGATATTAGAGATAGAAAAAATATTAATAATAAGGGTTTAAAGATTTTTACGTAAAATTCAGTAGAGTACCTTTATTTTCTCCGTTGACATTTATTACACATAGTTGGTATTTGCAAATCGCAATTTGTAAGTATATGAACTAAGCTTTACGGCGACCAGCCGTCGTTCGTGCCAAATTTGTGCTATTGGAAGAGAAATCCACGTAGCGTACCTACATTTTTTTCTTTATCTTTGGACAAACCACGACGGCTAAAAGCCTAAATCCAAAAGTACCGTGGGTGTCTTAAGCGAGGTAAGAGGGAGTTTGTTGACACGGGACTTAAATACTTAAAGATTTGGGGGAGGAGGAAGGAAAGACCTCTGCGGGCAGCAGGTTCCACATTCTAGAAACTCTAGGGATAAAAGACCCAAGAAGGGGAAGTTCGGGGCCTGTCGAGCTGAACTGTATAGGGATGCATACGCGCAGCACCACAAGTTTCTCTGGTGGGAACCGTGACTGGAGGAACTATTCTGGACAATTCTTTAGAGCAGAAGCCATGGAAGTACCTATAAAAAGCGATAAATCCCCCACAGCACGACGATGGGCAAGAGAGGGAAGCCTTTCTGTAAGAGAGGAATCATTAATATGACGAATAGCTCTTTTTTGGATGGAATCAAGAATGCTTAGGGTTGTAGGGGACGCCATGCCCCAGATATGAGAATAATATTCCAAGGGAGGTCGGATTTGGAACACATATAAAGTGTATAAATTAGAAGGGGAAAAATACTTTTTGGCTCGAAAGAGAAATCCAAGCTTTTTGAAGCTGCCGTGGCTATAAACACAATGTGTTTATGCCAGTTAAGGTTACTTTCAAATGTGACGCCCACAAGATTGAAGGTGTCTTTGCTCTGTAAAACTTGGCCGCTCATAAGCAGAGGATGAGTATTTGATGACTCTTTTCGCCACAAGGAACATAATTGTGTTTTGGATGCATTAACAGTGACGATATTTTTGGCGCCCCAATCCAATATTAAATTAAGATCCGGCAAAAGAGATATCTGCATCGCTTTGCGTTTGTTTTCCAAATCAGGTTTAGTGATGTGTTAGGAACCTGAAAACTGGAGTGAAGGGTGCTATCGTCGGCGAAACTATCAATGGAGTTAGTTGTGGACGAGAGAAGGTCGTTGATGTGAAGAAGAAACAATGTTGGTGCCAGAACTGAGCCCTGAGGCACTTCAGCATTTACTTGGCGAAAGCTTGAAGAATGGCCGTTCACAATAACTGATATACGTCAATCAGATAGATAACTTCCACCTCTCCGGAAAAATACTTGTGTCGTAAGAAATTCGAGTCGTCGAGTTAGTCATTTCTTATTTTTATGGTTACAATTTGCCCAGTGTATTAAATAAAGAAAAACTTTGTATTTGTTATCTATCGATATTAAGTTATTATTTCGTTGTTAAAAAACTTAGCTTGTAAGGCCAAAGCGAGTTTAAAAAAAATGTTATTTATCCTTCTATTTTCATCTCCTATCCTAAGTCTTACTGTAAAAATATTTTTTCCACCAATTTATATAAAATAAACACCGATAAAATGTGAAAAATTATATGGGTTTTCTTTTAAATGTGAATTGTATAATTATGTTAAAAACACAAATGCCGACACACAAACATATCATATTTCTTTTTAATAACACTGTTACCGAAACGACTCACTTACGGTCTAGTTTTTGATCTGCCAACCCTAACACCCTAAAAGTGTTTTTGAACCCTCTTTTAATTCCAATAAATTCCCTACACAAACACTTAATCTGTGTGCAATGCAATGTTACTAATTCAGTTAACAGTGTAAAGAACATGGCAATACAAAGTGATAAATGTGTTTCTAGAAGGGGAAGCTTTGCGTGTTTTCTATTAGGTTGTTTTTATGTATGTAAGACTTTGTGATTTAGTATATAAAATGTGAAACTTATAAAAGTTGACGATTTTAAAATTACACATTTTTGTGTGTAATCATTATAATTTTCCTAAAATCTTCTATACAGGGTGTTTGTAAACTGTGGAGTCAAACGGTTATGGTGAGATTCACTCATGAAAATATTAAAACAAATTCATATAAAGATAGGCCGGTAGATTTTTAGTTTTCAAGATATAGGGTGTTAAACTCTAAAATTTAAAAAACATGTATTTTTATTTCTTTTTAATTTAAAAAGAAATATAATAATTTTACATTAGTGGCGGAACTTTTTTATTAAAATATTTGTTTAGGTGCAGTCTCGTTAAACGTCTAAAAAAACTTAAAATATTTTTTAATTTTTAAAAGTTAGTGTCTTTCATTACTAAAAACATAATTTAATTAAATAAATATATTCAAAACATTTATGTAAAAGACTGGATGAAATAAATAGAAAAGTCATTGTCAATAAAACTACACTCCTGGACAAAAAAAAGGAACAAATAGATTTTTGTTAAATTTCAATCCTAAATAACTTTTCGGTTTTTTGACCCATTTTAATTATCTTCTCGTCCAGTGGTACTTTCTTTAATCAAGATTATTATTAAGTATGGGGATTACAAAGCATTTTATAGGATTAGGTATTATACAGGGAAACGCCAAATGTTGTATTTTGACACAACTTTTTGAACACCCTGTGGAATAATTTAACGTCACAGTTTTTTATCAGTGTATTAAATTTTAAAACCCCATCTTTTCTTAATATTTTTGTTTTAAATTTATATCGGTATCTCTATTTAAAAAAAAAACACAATTTTTTAAAAGACAATGAAATTTTGGTGTAATTATACTTCTACACCTTTCCAAAATTTTTATTTTTGTGATAAAAAATTATAATAATAAAAAATATCTTTTAAAGACCTTTAAAAAAATGCTACTTTTAATTTACTTATCTCCATTACTTCCGGAAATATGACCACCCAAATCTTAAGTTTCCCAAATACCTATACTCTGTTCACTACAAATTGAGAAAAACACCTGAACAAAAAATGTATTTTACTGATTTAAAGTGTCAGTAACACTAGTTACCACATTAGAAATAGTAATTTATGTAACAAGTGCATAAAGTGATACATTTTTTACGAATGGAAAGTTTGGGCAATCCCATGAGTAAAAAACGACGTATAAAAATTTTCAAAAATACCATTTTATACATGTTTTCTCTATTTATACTTATTTATTTTAATTTTTGTAGCACAGCCATTATATGACAACAAAAAATCATAGCCTCCTTATTGTTTAAGAGACAATTATCCTCTTTATAACTATGCATTTATTATTTAATTTTAGAAAATTGTAGGTACTTACTTTTTGTAGAAATAATACTAAAAAAATATAAATTCCTTTTCAATTTCTTGGTCATCCAAATTCATTATTATTATCTATTATTTTCAATAATTTCTATTAAATTTATTTGCAAACTGTCAAATTTTAAAACTAGTGATACATGAACTAAAAATAATGTTGAAATCAAAGGTGTCTTGACCGTTTGATTTAGTTGATGTCGCGCTTACTGTTGACATTGCATAAATTGATATTTAGGTTTATTGAAGTAGGCATTGAAACAAAGCACTAATTCAAAGTGTAAAAATATATTCGAAGTGTTAAAAAGATACTTTTTTAACACTTTATGTAGTGTACTAGAAAAGAGTACTTCATAGCGATTAAAAAACAGCATTTGTTTTAACGGTCGTGGAAATAGTATATTACATTACAAGTGTGGAAAATGACTAATTTCACACGAGTGGGAATATTGTAGCACGAGGCGTTAGCCGAGTGCGACAAATCCATGAGTGTAAGAAAGTCATTTTCACACGAGTACTGTACATTATTTTTCCTACGACCACAAATTATTCACCAAAAAATAAATAAATTAAAGATTGTCTGTTCAGAAAAATAAAAAACAATTGAGAACTTTGCAACACTAGGGTGATATTTACTTTGCAACACTAGTGTGATATATACTTTTCCTCACTGCTATATTATACTGTTTTGACAATATTTTTACATCGAAAATCACCTACCTAGAAGCATTATATAACTTTTATCATTTTGGAATTTAAAAAGGCCCTCACTTAATAAAAATTGTATGGTTTTGTTAGGTAATAACGCTAATAGTTTAATACGTTTTCTGCTATTATAAGTGTTTTTTAAAAATTATCAATTCCATTTTATACATGTTTATGTATATTTTAGACACTCTTCTAAATAAAACGTAAGTGGTGCATATCCAAAATATTCCGTTTTTTAAAAATATCAGTAAATAAACTTACGGGACCGCGGAGTGAAAAGGGGTGCTGGGTGGGGTAAAATTGGTAAAACGAGTTAATGAAACTGAACATCACATATAAAATTAAGTAAAAATAACAGTTTTTCCTCATATTTTTAAGAAAAAGTATAAAAAATATGAAAATTGTATATGCATAACCTAAAGTCCTAAAAGTAAGGAAAAACGACTACCAAACGTCAGTTACCATGCAAAATATGGAAAGCATTTGGCAACGTCGGAAGGGTCTGATTCTATTTATGAATGGATAAAAGAAAGTGGATTCATAAAGTGTGTATTAGCCTTAGGTTTAATTAGGGATTAAAAAAAAAGATTTAACTAGTTGTTTGAGTACACGAAGAAAGAGAGGAAGGAATTTGATCTATAGGCTTTGTTTCTCTGGCGCTTTAGGTCGAACGGTCAAGCGGCAAGGCTGCCTCTATTAAGTACGTGCTCAAAGGTAGAAGGGAGATTTTTAATTTGATCTACTTACCTGACAACACTGTGCCAGTCAGTGAAAGTTGTTTTTGTGGTTATGTCTATTTTTGTTTATGTTTTTATTTTTTCGTAAATTTTAATAAATATAAAATAAGATGATTTTAGCTAATTTGGGTTCTACCGTTTAAGGTAAATAAAAAGTTTTTTTTATTGTCACTACAATCTACAATAAATATGTCACTTGCAAAACCAATAGCAGTTTTTAGAATGACATCATAATATGTATCACACCAGTGTTGTAAAGTACTTTGCAACACTAGTGTGATATAACGCATTTTCTATGCATGAAATCAGTGTGCTATTTGCTATTTTTACAAGTGGTCGTAGGAAAAATGTATTT
>JACEGR010010564.1:0-18437 GCA_014170235.1 Listronotus bonariensis
TTATTTTGGCTTGTAAATATCATTCGAATCGTATCGGATTATATATTATTTGTTATCCTTAAACTATTTTCTTCAAATTAAAAAAAATTTTTTTGTAGCCTTCTGTTTCCTTTACATTAATCTCAAATTGTCAGATTAGTAGAATATATACTGTTTGGCATGTAATTAACTTACCCAATCTTAATCTGACGCGCTCGAAAATTTCTGATAGATATATTTTTGCTTTTTATGATCGGCCATGTATAGTAAGAACATTTTAAAAGCGCAAATTCGGTACCCTTTGAAAATAATATAAAAAAACATAAAAAGGCCGCCTGCAATCGGACTATTTTATATAAAGGCGCCGCTATCCTTTACAGCGACGCGCCGATACACTATGGGATAGAAATCCATTATTTTGGCCAAAAAGCAACTTTGAAATTTTAATGGCTTATGTTGTGTATTTCAAAGTAGATACTCCAAACTACATGTACGCAAAATTATAAAAGGATGTGACGACTTTCTTGGGGTAATAAAAAACTTGAAAATGTATTTTAAGTAAACATAAATATACAACATTTAAACTACTTAGTTTATTATTAGCCTTATTTACTAAAAAAGTAAGAGTTTAAATAATAAGAGCTATTGTTGTGTTTCCGATGCAGTCTCGCGAAGTCTCGCTACTTTTGTCAAAGATTTTTTTACCTTTTTCTTTATCAGTTTTTGTACTTTTTTTTTTCCCAGGAAGCCGTCTGCATGTCCGGTGGCACTGCAGCCTGAAGGCTTATTGTACCAAACTCCCGTTTTATTGTACCCATTCCAGTACCCTAGTTCCTTGAAGAAGGCGGTATAGGTCTGCTGGGTGCGTACCATATGTTTCCGGGGCACTCTAATATCCCCGAAGATTGCCTGTCTTTTGTGATCCAGTGCCTCACACTCTGACAGTATGTGGGATACTGTTTCGGTCTCTGCTCCACATAATCTGCAGTCCAGATCTCCGTTGTATAATCCCATTTTATTTAGGTGTTCTTTCACTGGAGCATGTCCGGTGAGGAAACCTGTGATCGTTCTTAGCTGATTCCTACCCATTTTGAGTAGTTCTTTAGCTCTTTTTGTGCATGGTCCACTGATGTATATTTTCCCATGCATGTGTTGAGGAAGCCTTTCCCAGTGCAGTCTTTGCTGGTCCTTTACCCAGTTTTGTACCGCACTCCGGAAGGTGCTCTTTGGCACTCCAAGGACTGGTTCTGGCCCGACGTATGTCGTGGCTGACCCCTTCTAGTCAGTTCGTCTGCGTTTTCATTGCCTCGAATTCCGCAATGCCCTGGCACCCGTTTTTGTACTTACAATTGCCTTTCTACTTTTTGCTACTTCTGAGTGTAAGGACAGATACAAGTTTTTTTATAATTTACAAGGTTTTCCATTTTAAAAGTTAATATGTTTTGTCCTACACTGTATATCCTAAAAGATAAAAGCATTCTGATGAAAGATATGGATTCTACAGAATCTACCCAACAAAACAGAGTTTTTTATTTATTTTATACGTGAAAAAATAAAGAAAGTTGGGAAGATGTATCTCTATTACGCTTCTAAGAATAATTTAAAGTTATTTTTCAGATGTGGATGGTCATATTTCCGAAACTAATTGAGATAGACACATCAAATGTAGTATTTTTTAGAGCTTTTAAAATATTTTTTTGGTGGTGATATAATATTCAGTGTATTCCATTTAAAAAATCATACCTATTGTCGTACCCTGTATATCCTATGAGATAATAACCATCGGATTACTAATTAGAATATTACCGAATTATCCAAACAAGCTGATATTTTAGTTTATTTTGTACAATAAAAAATAATAATGTTAAGGGGGTGTAAATTTTTAATAACATATAATAAGTTTTAGGTTTTCAAAAAAATTTGTAATAATTTATAATATTTTTTTCAATATTTTTCCAGTAAAAAGCACCTCATTTTAAGTTAGATTGGTAAGTTTCAGAATTTTGACCAAAAAATTAATTTCTATCCCATAGTGCGATGACCACCTGCATCAACCCGCATATCATAAAAGAAATATAGCAAAGCCGGCCGCGAAGACAAGCATGCCGATTTATTTGCTTTAAACTTTTTGTGTTTTTTTTCTTATCAAAGAGCACCGAATTTACATTTTTAAACTGTTCCTTCATACACGGGGCTCATATTTGGTGGAGGTACTTAACCGGGTACAAAGTATCCTTCGATATAATAATCTGCCGCGCTGTAGTAAATCCCTAAATCCCCATTTGGGCTCTCCTACCATATTTTTGTTGAAAAATAATCCGATAAATTTTTTGACCGCAGCTAGGAAACATCCTGTATGGATTTGTTTCATATTTTAGCCGCTCACTGTATAATTTCATCATCTTCTTAATTAACTGTGTGCATACACCGATTTTGGTATTTGTATTCGAACCATCCGAAAACAAGCACTTTTAATAGTTTTATCTAAGGTTAAGCAGGGGGTATCATTATCTGGTGTCAAAAGGTCCGTAGGCAGTTACGGCAAACGATCAGTCTTGAGAGTGTGAAGTGTTGTGTTTGGAAACTTACATCGGCTGACCACAAGTAAGTAAATAATATTTAAGTACCTATAGATGTAAAAAATTAACAAACACAAAAAGATGTCAATTTTCAAGTACGGGGTTTTTGTTTACAGTGTGTCCCAGGATAGGTTTTACAAGAGGACAGAGGGACCAAAAATTTTGAAATTTTTTAACGTCTTTTTGGCAAAACTGGTCGCATGATCCAAAACTAATAAATACAAAATTTAACTCCGATTGGTTATAACTAAAATTATGAAAAATGACCAAAAGTAAAAACCCTTATTTTTAAAAATAGGACAAAATTGTATAAGTAAATGTTGTAGAGAATTTAATTTAATGTCAAAAGTTTATCTTGCCAATTTTTTACATTATGCATTAACAGTTTTTAAAATACTTGGTTTAAGGCAGCGAAAAAAATTCCTAAAATTATTATTATTTTTTAAATTTTGCTCTCTCTTGTCCCTTATTTAAGTTGTAGTTTGTATTGTAAAATACTGACAATTACATTGTTCTTACCCACATGCTTTAACTTAAAATTTTTACATAAAATTTAATTCTCCACAACATTGTATAAGTACAATTTTGTGCTATATTTTTAAAGTAAAGTTAAAGTAGTTAGTTCCTGGACATTTTTTATAATTTTAGTTATAACTTGCCCTGTATATTAGCAATTGAAGAAAAAATTTGTATTCATTAGTTTTAGACCATGCTACCAGTTTTCCCAAAATTTTGTTTTAAAATTAAAAAATTTTTGGTTTATTTGTCCTTCTGTAACACCTATCCTGGGACACACTGTATATTTTGCCCTATTTCCGAAACTATTTAAGATAGATATATCAAATGTGGTATATTTGAAAAGCTTTTTAAAAGAATTTTTTAATTTTGTCATTATACATATATAGATTTTAAAAAGTTCACCCCTTCATTTTTGTAAGTGTTTGATGTTTATTTGTTTCTTTGTTTATTGTCAAACGATAATAGATGAAAAAGTATAAAACTTTTATACAAGTCGTTTTTTTCTATCCTTCTTTGTTATATACAGGGTGTTCATTTGAAAACTTTCTACTCAAGTTATCTTCGAAACGAGACAGATTTGAGAAAATCGCCGAAACACGTCAAGATATTTATTAAGAGGGAACGTTTTTTACAAAAAATTGGACGGCGCCCTATTAACCCCTTAACCACCAGGGCCACCCCCCAAAATTCTTAAATGAGAAGGCAGGTCGAGTGATACATCATTTTAAAGCTCCTGACGAGTACTTTATAACCCTAGAATATGAAGTCAATCTCTTCACCTATTACAAAATGGCGGTACTTTAAAAATTATTTAGATATTAAAAAAATTGTATACGTTTTCTATATATTGCTAATGAAGCCAACCACTCGCGCTGGCGAAACGCCAAGGAAACAAAATCTACAACGACGGCCGAATAGCCCATAAGGCCGCGAAAGCCTTACACAATATAAATTAAGGTCATTAAAAAAGATATCTCCTCGCCCATCGTTTGCTTTTGAGGGGAAACTTAGGTATTGCTTTGAGTTTGATAATGGTTCAATTATAGTTTTCAGTGAGGGAAAATTTAAATCGAATAAAGAGGTCCTATCTTACATAAGTTAAATTATTATTAAGTAACCCATGACCTTAGAAGATAATTGTGTTTGGGTATTTCATTTTATTGAACATCCGCTTTAAAAAATTTAAATTCCAAAGTCCAAAATAAATGCTGTTAGACATAAAAATTGTTGAATCACTGAACTATGATCTCGTCGATAAGATGTCTGTTAAAGTGGTAAAAATTTTAGTTGACATTGAGCGCCAGACTAAATAATATAAAATGCATATTTTGACAATAAGTACTTTATGTTTTACCCATCTATTAATGATCTGTAATACCTTAGAAACGGAATATGTTATGGTAGCAATAATACCTGCTATCACACCTAGGGCATTATAAGCGGGCAAAAAAGGTATTCCATATTTGGTCACTTTCCTCTAACGTACCGTGGATGTTCTTCAACAAGGTAAGAGGAAAGTTTGTTACGGTGGAACTTAAAGATTTGGAGGGAAAAATACCTCCATGGGCAACAGGTTCCACATTCTAGAAACTCTAGGGATAAATGAACGTTTGCTAGTTAATGCCCTAATGCGCTAATATGGAAATTTTATTGCTTATCCAATTTTATTTCTCTCACAATAAAGATCAAGTTTATACAAAAATAATTTTTCTTTAAACAATACTAAAAATTAAACTTTATTTCCAAAATAAAAATTTCAATTTTGAAATGTCCCGGAATACTTGGTCTAGAGAGAGTTCGGACTGTATTTTTCCAACTAAAAATGATAAAGTTTGTTAAACATATGTATTAAAATAAAATCAATAACTTACCAGTTCCTGAAAATAGGCCATTAAAACGGTTTCGGTTATTTGAAGAATTGCGTTCGCATATTTCCAAATATCAAATATGCCATACTCCCGATCATACTGTTGCCTTGATTTAACTGGCAAAAGATTTTCGGTCGCTTTTATGGCCTTTTCTCTTATATTTTGTGGAATTTCTTCCATTTTGAGCAAATCGTTAAATAAAAAATGCCAACTGACTAACTGATAGAAACATCAAAGTCAAACTTAACACCAGTCATTATCTACTTACGTATACAGGTACAGGTGCAACTTATTTTTATATTGCGAATAAATAATGTAATTAGTCATTGAGAAACTCTTTTTGGGTAAAACATAAAGCATTGTATGCACCACGGGCTTTACTAGGACTATAATGCCCATCAGGTCGAAATCTAGCCCTAGGGCCAGAGGCCCTGGGGCTATTTCGACCTTCAGGGCATTATAGTCCTAGTAACGCCCTTGATACATAAATATCTATTAAATTAATATCAATCAAGCTCAAGTTATAAACATTTTGTTTTTGCTGTCCTTGCACTTTTTTGTTGTATCTTTGGGCCATCCAGAAAGGTTTAAAGTCTAAATACTAGAGAAAAGTAAGCAAATATGGAATAGTATCCCTAATATGGAATACCGACATTTCTCTTAAACGAAAACTCACACACGCAATGAGGGGGTTTGTCTCTTTTTTATGCCTATTTGTGAGAAGAAGTGGTAACACGTCAGTATAGTGCAAGCCTTTTCATCGCTGTAGTAACGTTTGGTTTTATCGCTTCCCCATAACTTTTTAAGGTATTTTAAAAATACGTTTCTTTTGTAAAAAAGTTTACAAAATACTGTTTTTATAACTTTTAGGGTTTACCGGTTTATTTTATTACTTTCTTAAGTCATAGAACACAAATATGGACTATTCCATAATTGGGTTATTTGATCATTTAAAAAGCTTCTGATAGAGCAAGAAAAGAATTAGAAGACAAGAATCAAGTCAAAAGGGACTTTCATCTTATAAAAGAACCTTCGCTTACAGAGAGGCTTCTTTCTTTCGCTAATCGTCAGCCTGTGGGGGATTTTTTATTTATTTATCGCTTTTTATAGGAACTGCCCACTTTGTTCGTTCTTTTATTCTTATTGTATCGACATGATGGAATCTGCTGCCCGCGAAGGTATTTTTTCCTTGTCAACCTCGCCTAAACTACCCACAGCGTTGGTGTGAGCTCTGGGCACAATAATTCAGCTGGATCCTGAGTCTAACGCCTGGATCTGTGAGTTTTTCAATTATTTTAGTTAAATAAATTTAACTTTTAATGGTGTTTATAGTATTCCATATTTGGGTACCTATTCGATATTTAGCTACCCTTATCATTTTTTAGTTTTTTTAAATCTTTATTAAAATTGAATATATGATTGTTAATAATTACTACAAAAAGTTATTTATTTATAATTTTTATGAAAATTATCATCAATTTTAGGCGTTTAACCAATTATAACCGCGGTAATAATTGGTGAAAATTTTGACGTTTAATACATTGTTAAAACGTCAACATAACCTATTGGTAAATATCGTTTTAGAATTGGTTCTTCGCCTAAAATTGATGTATGTGTAAAAAACAAAATGGTATTCCATATTTGGTCACTTGCCTCTAACGTACCGTGGGTGTTCTTCAGCAAGGTAAAAAAGTTGTTAAGGCGGAACTTAAAGATTTGGAGGTAACAAAATTCTAGAAACTCTAGGGATAAATGAACGTGTGCTAGTTAAACTTAGGGGAGGTCCGGGAAGCCCTACACACCTAAGCAAATTTGAGTATTGTAAAGTGTCAGTAGTCAGTAACACTGTATAAGCAATAGATAAAGATAGTATAGATGCCAGTAAAGCAACAACAAAAGATTTACAATAAGTCATCCAATCCGAAATGTTTACATGCCGGTCTTTTTTCCTCACATTGCCTATGTGTTATGTGCTTCAGCTAATTCGGTATAGGTCTCTAATAAAATTGGTGTGGATTGCTTAGATCTATTGTTTATAATAAGGTATGCTTAATTTTTGGAGGTACCGGTTTTATTAAAAAAAACTTTATGTTTTCAAGACTCTACCAATGGGCGGAGATGCCCGATATGTTAGATAACGTTGCCCACCTAGTTTGGACAAGTCCGTGCACCAATTAAGATATGTGTGACTATAAAATAAAACATTTTAAATTATATTAAACCACATAACTTAATATCTAGTCCCAGACATTCGGATTCTTTTAAATTATAAAATTATAGGCATAAGACTAAAGAGTGAAGCCCATCATAAAAAAATGTTTTTATCATTAAAAATAATATATATTATAAGTGATTAAATTATATTGTTGTTATTTAAACCAAAATTTAAAATATCTACACAGGTAAATGATTCCAAACAAAATAAAATTAAGGGCTTATATAAGGCCAAATTTTTATGCTTTGGAAAATTTTTGCTGAGCCAGGCATAAATTAACAATGGGTTTCTTTCTTTTCCTCCTAAATTTACATATTCGTAATTTTATTTCAAAATGAATTCTACTGTGGCATTTCGAAATTTGCATAAGCTTTTTAGGAACACGAACAAATAAAGGTTAGCCAAACATTATTTGTGTATAAAAATTCTGAAAGAAAAATACATATTATGTTTTGTTTTTGTTATATTAGAGACATTTTGCACCTCTTAAAATAACAGACGTTTTTTGGCCTCCTTATGGTTATCGTTATTAAACATAACGATTACGGCAGCAGTTTTAAACAGAGATTTTGCAGCCTCTTTTAAGAAATTTATCTTGCGTCTGCGCTTTCGACACATAACCTTATTTTTGCCTGTGGTTCACCCATTTTAAAGTTCACGAAAAATCAGTATTTACTTTTATTCTTTATAAGATATAAATTCATATTTAAATATATGAAAACACTTCTGTTGATTTCGTTTTTTAAAGTAGATGCAAACAATACAGTATAAGCAAAACACAAAAAGTAAGATTAGGTTTGGTAGTAGAATAAAAAGCAAGTGTACCAGATTGTAACATCTAATTTAATTACTGATTTAGATTTAACCTTTTAAATAATTGATATTAAAATTTATACAATCCGGCAACCACGCAGTTTAACAATAACGATAACGATAAGTTCTTCGGTATTCATCCGTAATTAAAGGAGTCCGGTATGGTTAATAACGATAACGGATCATGTTTGCGTTAGTGCGTAATCTCAGAATAACGTTAACCACAACGGAATTACAAAATAAGGGGTGCAAAATATCTCTATTACGAGTGATTTTAATCCTTTAATTTCAAATTTTTAAATTAATTTGTTAAATAATTTATAATTTTTAAGCAGAAAAATAATTTTTTGGTTATTAACGAACATTCCGCATTATTAGTTAATAAAACAGTGCTTTTAAATAACTTATAACGAGCTACTTCGTATAACTCCCTTATTTGTACATTCTACATTATAAAAATCCTAAAACAAATCAGTATTAACTTTTTGTATTATAATTTATTAGTTGTGTTCTCCTTCCACCAAGACAAATGTCAAAAAGTTCAAATGAAGAACCACCTTGGCCATAGAAATTTTCGCTGGGCGGTCTTACCCGTTAACACGTTTTTTTCTTTAAATTTGCAGTTTTGTTTAAAAATATTATTATTTTAATAATGCATAATAAAATATAATTAATCACCTACATTTTGATATAATAAAGATGGAAATTAATTCCTATATCTATAGTAGTAACGATTGAATTTTCACAGGAGAAACAATACATTTACCTGAATCCAAAACGACTAAAGGATTAAAAGCGGTTTCGAGGAGGGCAAATCAGCTAAGTTCGCATTTTAGCTTTATAGCTTGTATATTGAGTTATATTTATGGGACCAATTAGAGGTTGCGTTTAGAAATTATGACGGTGGACGGTGTTACCCGCTGAGCGCGGCTTCTCCGACCTCCCCTATAGCGTTTATTTTACCCATTTATAAACGACGTTACCGCAGTTTGCTTGCAGTTCCCTTGAAGTTTAATTGATATTTGACTTGACCACGTGTGAACTTTTGTTGTTGGTCGTCCGTGATCGACCAATAAGATTGCTTCTTTTAGGGAATGTCAAAGTCAAAGAGAATAGACAAGGATAGAGGATCAATCGCCGTTTCGAAAAGTGGCACAATTTGAAGAAAGGGTCTGCGGGATGGCAGGGCATGCGCATACGCACTGGAAAAATATATATAAATTTTAGGGAAATAAGAAATAAAAATGAAAATCTAAGTAGAATTATTTCTTGAAAACTAAACTTTTATTGTGAAATTACATATTTAGCATAAAGAATGGTGTAAAATGTAAAAGAAGTGTATAATTTTAAGTTAAGAAATATATGAAAATAGCACGCTTAAACTTACCAACCAAATAAATTTTAGATTAATTTTGATCCTATTAACTTGAAAGGTATTAGGTATAGTGTATAAGTTAATATTACTTATACTGAGAAAAGCGTAGTAGGATTTCAGTTTCCATAGGCCACTGTGCTTGGTCCATTTTATTCGATATCTACATACTTGTTTTTTAGGTATGAGGAAGCAGATAAGATTGTAGGTTTTAATTAACAATGAACATTTAAGTTTCCACAATACTGAATACAATATTATTTTGAAATAAAATGCTTTTGTAAAGGAAGCTCAAAAACGCTCGGTATTGCAGAAAAAAATCTTAATCCTAAACATCTTTTTTTTCCACAAATATTGACAAAAATAAGTGTACTTTCCTCTTAAGAAAAATTCATAATTTTTAAGATATTTCATATACCTACCACCGAAAACAATTAATATGGGATGGTTGAATTTTTTCGTAAAATTAATAATAGTTTGCTTTATGGTACGAACTTAAGTAGACACAGTCTAATCTTGGTTTGTACCTCAACTGGGTCAGTTATTTAGTATATAGGCCTTTTTATTTTTTCGCTTTAGTATAATTTTTATCACTATTAATACTTTTTAAACTGGTCTGTCTTACAGTTCAAGGATTTTTTTTAAATATGGAGTGACGCACACAGAAATCCTCTATTGGTTCATTGTTGTTTTACCTCTAGCAAGATATTCATTAAATATATTAATATTAATGTATATAATATTTTGTTAAAAAATAAATCTTACATAATGTGTTAATTTGTTTTTAATTATAAAAAAACAACGTAAAAAATTTCAAAAATAATTTATGTAAAATACCAATAAATTTACACAAATGTTGTTTCAATAATTTATATTCATAACACAGGTCACAGATAAAATTAAACCCAATAAAACACAAAACAAATATACAACCACAACAATCACAAAACATCAGCCATATTGAAAGTCAAGAGTTTTGACATTTATAACAGCCAATAGCAAGCCGAAAAAAGAACCTCTCATGCGCATGACGAGTAATCCCGCTGTGTTAAGTTAACCATCAAACCGGTTAAAGTTCGCAAGATATTTGGCTGATAGTATTAATTCAGACAAAAAATGTTACGTAAAAAGTGCGTACTGAAACAAAAAAATTATAAATAAATCCATACTTTTAACTAAGCACGTGCTTTTTAACAACTGTAAGCAAGAATAAAATAAAACTTTGACGAGCTTTTTTCGGTCGCTGAACACAATCACAAGTCGCAGGTGTGTGCCATTTTTAAATTGGTGGGGGTAAATCAACTATTTCTCTCCCCTTGTCCATTCTCTTTGGTCAAAGTCCGATCATCAGTAAAAGATTTCAACATTTTTAATTTCAAGTTTTCCACATATTTTAGGGCTTATTTTATAATTGGATTATCTGTTATAAAATAATTTCGATCGAAAGCCCTTGAACCTATGTTTAGGAGTTGCAACATTTTCTGTGTATGTTTTTAATTCTTTGTATACCCTAAATAAAAATAAATATTTTATGTTAAATAATTTGTTATTAATTTATTTCTTTTAAAGTAATTTTAATTTTTATTATATTATTGCACGAGCTCATTATAATATATTCAAAGTCTCTTAAAAAATAAAATATTTTTATTTTGGAGAAAAGCCAAATAATATTTTGTTTAAATTTATATTCCCTGAAAACTATAAAAACTAGCTATCATAAATATCAAAAATATAACAAAAAAAAAAACAGTTTATAAAATAATAAAAGTGTTAAAACCGGAACAAAATAGTTATTTACATTACAAGATGCGAAAGTTTACTTTTTGGTGTCATAAAGTTTTTACTTAACGCGCCTGATCAAAGTTACTTAGCAATGAAAGTAATAGCCATTATGGGAGTGGCTGGGGCATGCCGGACAGACGAAATATACAGAATGAAGCTAAGTGATGTAGAAATAAGAAATGACGTGGCTATAGTAAAAATAGTGGAGTCTAAAAATAAAGTTAAAAGAAACTTTGTAGTAACCAACGATGAAGGCTCAGTTACTTATGTCAGATTTCTACAGGAATATATTAAGCTGAGACCAAGGAATGCTCTAGATGAGCGCTTATTGTATCGTTATGAAAGAGGTAAATGTGTTAATCAAGTAATTGGAAAGCACACTATTTCAAATGTACCTAAAGAAATTGCGAAGTTTTTGAAGCTTGAAGACATCAGTAGATACACTGGCCATTCTTTTAGAAGAACGCCAACTACGTTCTTGCCAATGCTTCGGATGTCGGTATTTTGGACTTAAAAAGGCATGGAGGTTGGAAGTCTTCTTCTGTTGCGGAGGGATATATTGCTGAATCCTATGGTAATAAGGTGGAAATTTCAAAGAAGATTTTACACGAAATTCCTACCAATATTTCCTCTAATGAAGTAAGAGTGAAAAATATGAATATTAACTTAGTTAAAGGTGATAACGATACCCCAACAACAAATTTAAAAACTGTTAATTCAAGTATTATTCCTCCAATTTCTTTTGCTAATTGCTCAAATTGCACAATTACTTTTAATGTCAATACCTAACCTAGTTTTTAAAATATTTTGTCATAAATTAGTTTCTTTTTAAAAATAAATCCTAATATTTCCCACAAGCATATTTTCTTTTTTTACTCTTACTTTTGTGTCCAGGCGCTGAAAATATTACTTTCGTAGCTAGCAACGCTTAGCAACCAGGTAACACGAAGGTTCTTTTTCGTTATCATTCGCGTTGCTAGGACCACAAAGTTTTCTTATTTATACAGTAGTAGAAAAAAAGTTGATTGATTCTTATCATTGTTTTAAGTGAAGTATATTTTAAAAAATATATTTTCGGCTTTTTAGTTCGATTTGCTTAAAGGCGTGTTTTTATTATTATTTTTTAAGCTATAATAATTTATTTTTATTATCTGTTTGGCCATAGGTTATGTATTTTAATTTTATTTAAATAGATATCAAAATGTAATATTTTAAAATAGCATAAAATGTATTATTATAATACTATATATTGGTAAATGCGTGATGCAAGTTCTTAATATAAATGGTTACTTGGGTTATTTGTTTATATTTCATTGATATAATAATTTCAAACTTGATAACTTTATAATTATTTTGTACCAAATAAAGAAGTCATGCTAGTATTTTTAAGTTGGTCGTTTTGAACGTTAGTGTTTTTGTACAAGAAATGTAAGTACATTTTCATTTAATAAAAGTAAACCTATTATAAGTAAACTAATGTCAAATGGAACTAGTTAGTTTCTTGAAAATTTTTTTTTCTTTGATCAATAATTATATTTTATTGATTACTAAACACATTTTCTAGTTTAATAATTTCAAGAGTAATACGAAAAGGACTCTAGATATAAATCTAACTACTTCTAAATATTACAAATGTGATTATTTAAATTTTTAGTCAAAGCTACTGAATCTCTCTTAATAGGTGCGAAAAAATGCTTAAATTTTTAAGGTGAAAACACAAATTATCAGAATACCCAGATGCGAAACTAAGCGTGTTCGTTGAAATCTCTCACCACGTTTTAGTACGTGACCAAATGCTCATCTAGGTGTCAGTTAGTCCCATACTTTTGTTGTTATAGAACGTGAGCATAAGTTAGTTAATTGTGTTTAGCTGTTTGCGAACTTTTATTTCTTTTTATTATTAAAGTGTTAGTATAGTGTCCTCTTAAACTTTTTAACGTTTAATATGGGATATAAATGTATATATTTAAACTGTACCGAGAGCGGAAAATCACTTTTTAGATTCCCAAAGGACCACTTAGTCCGTACGTGTTGATGTGCAGGCTAAAGATAATATCGGGCACATTAGTGTTCACGTAGCCATAGTACTTTTTAATATAAAAATGCATTAAAAGTATTTTTTTGATGTAGTAAGTTCTATTTACAAAAAATTATGTGTATAGTTATTTGGATGGTTTTTCTAAAATGAAAATATATTTTTAGCGCAAAGATCTGGCTTAAGTCTGCCGGAAGGAAGGAATTTTTGAAAAAATCTGATGAATTATAAATTGTGCGGAGATGATTTTAAAAATAAATTTATTTCTATTCGTCATCCGAAATAAAACATCTATTTAACACTACCGTGCCGACAATATTTTTCAAGCCATTATCATCAAGAAATACAGACAATTCTGAGAATCTTCCAAAAAAATACTAATTTATCAGGTAAATATTAAATAAATCTTAAAAAGTATTTTTCTTAAAACTATTTAACATTAACACAAAGTTTTTACAAAATACTTAGACATGTTTATAAAGTTATTGATATTAATCAGTATGTGCCTAAAGAAAGGAAAATATTTGTTTTATTTATAGCTGCACTGCCATTTCAAAGGCTATATCTTAAATTTAAAAAAAAATAGTTTTTTCTCTGTATTTAAAAAAAACATACCCCTAATACTATGACAACATCTGCATTGCTTTAAAATATTGCGTCGGGGTTTCTTTAGAAACTTTTGTTACTATGCTTTCAATTATTCTGTTTTAATCCCCAGTTACACAAAACTTTTTAATAAACAATTAAAATTAAGCTAGTAAAACGGAATACCTTTAATTAATTTAATAAGCAGTTTTTAGAAAACGTTTTTTTTTGTTAAACATTCTAAATCCCCATTAGTTTAATCGTTTGTTAAAATGTTTTGTGCAACCAGGTACAGACATTTTATTACAAATTGATCTAAACATGACATCTACTAACAATATTTTACCTTTCAAAACATAGGTAAAGTTTTTAAATTGTAATATTTTTAATAAAGAAATATTTAAATTTTCAATTAGTGTATTATTCTCGTGTCCCGTTTTCCCCACATAAAAAAGCTACATAATTAATTACTATAAAAATATATCTCTCCTTAGCGCCTTGGTGCGGTTTAACCTTTTACAAATTAAAAATATTACGATCCATGCATTGGTGCAGATTTTCCATTTATTCTTCCTCAAGGTCATAGAAACAAGTAAGCGTATTTCGCCGCACTTTCGCATCTGGGTATTCTGATAATTTGTGATGAAAATATAACGATCTAACTCAATTTACCCCCATCCAAAAGTGAATGATTTCGTATGTACAGAGTGGAAAAAGTTTAATACGGTTTTAGTTTTTTTTTATTATTTTAATTATTTTATTGCGACTTTGCGAGGTAGAAAATTAGAATCTGCTCTTATTTTTATTGAAAAATTTAGAAGGCGCCACCCGCGGTATCTTGCACATATCCAGCGTGTCTACTTAAGTTCCCACCATATAAAAAACTTTTTATTCTTAATTTTACGAAAAAAGTTATTCTTTATAAAAAGTTCTGTATGGTCTAAGACCTAAAATGCAATTATTAGATACTCACTTTTTGCAGGGGTATACGAAGTATGTCAAAAAATATAAATTTTGCTCAAGAGAAAACTAGGGGTAAATGGCTTAAAATGACATACATACTATAGGTATGTTTGTTTAAATCCCAAATGGGTATTTTCGTATAAGAAATCTGTGGTTTTTCTGTGTACCATTAATTAGCGGACACTCATCTGTATCATATGTATATAAAAACACGAATGACTGAAAACTATTCGACTAATCTCTAAAATAAAACGAGTCCGAACCAATAATATGTGAAGTCTCTAAACTAACCAAAAACATTAACAACTGGAAATCCTTGCAAAATATACAACCAAAATGAAAATGACAAATTTCCACAGTTTTTACCAAACAAAGCTTCGACATGGCACGACTCTGTCATCAGCTGATAATGCTACCAACTTTGAACAGAACTGCCAACCAAAATCGTAATTCTCACACCCTCACGTCCCTGACAAAAGCTATCCCCGATCTTGCTTATGTCTAAACCCCTTCTCATAAAGAAACTCTGGATCGTACTACACGCTTTAACATGTTTAAGAGGTCGCTGCTAAAGCGGAATTTTAAAGTTGCCTTGCCTAAAATGCCATTTTAGGCCAGTTTTCCCTACCATTATATTTTAAAATGTCAAAATTGTTTATAAAGAAAAGATGGTTAGGATTAAAAATAACATTCAAATATGCAAACTTGTTTATTCTCAAGACAACCTTTTTTATCAATTTTGTATGCGTTAAGGGTAAAAATTCAAGTTTGTATATTAGTACACACTTATTTCGAAACGTAATATGTCGCAAAAAAATTGTAAAAAGTTATTTTTTTAATGAACAAGTTTGCATATTTAAATATTATTTTTAAATTAAAACATTTCTTTTCTATAAAAATTTTCTATAATTTAAAAAATAAGGGTACTTTTCTCCTGAGCAAAATTCATATTTTTTGACATACCTCGTATACCACTGCAAAAAATTAATATCTGATAATTCCATTTTAGGTTTAAGGCCATGCAAAACTTTTTATAGGAAATAACTTATTTTGTAAATTCTTCAAGGTGTTTTCAAATACGATGGTAATCTTTAATATAGTAAATCTTTAGGTACCTAAAAAAAGTATTAATAAACCGATATTCCAAATATCTTAAGTTTTATTATAAATTGTAAAGTGTTAAAAAAGGTGAAAAAAAGTTTTCCTACTTGCGTGCATTGCGTACGCATTTTATTTCTGAAAGTAAAACTTTTCCGTACTAGTGCAAAAAAAAATTTAACCAAATTTTAGGAGTCGTAATGAAAAATTTTCAGTTACCAACATTAATAATAAGTATAAGTAGAGTAATAAAAAGAAAATAATAAAATTTGGTGTTAATGTTTTTCTTCCTCTCGTAGAAAATTGGGAGAGTGGTGGATTGAACCTGAAGGGACCAAAACCAAGAAATAAAAATAGAATAGAATATAATAATATACTTTAAAGATTAATCATATAAGTTAGGCTTTTAAACTTTTTCCTATGCACCGTATTTACCAGGTATATCTTCATCGGATTTCCATTTGTTTCCAACTTTTGATGAAAATTTGGCCTAGGTTTCAGACGCGATTACTGCCGTAAACATTTTTTTTTTTAATATGTTAGGTGGATAAAGGCTCTTGAGCGCCAAACGAATAAATGTATTGGGCTACACGGACATAACGTAAAAAAATACATTATTCAGTGGCTTTTACTAAAAAATAATTAAATCAGAAAACAATATTTTGTTTTTAATTTATTGTGTATTAATACTGAGTGTTTTGATAAGTTTATATTTAATTTTAGAAAACCCTTATAACAACAAATATGACCCACCATACAAAGCGTAAGAGAACCTACAAAAGAGCACAAACAAGAACAATTGTGGTTAAACAAAGTGTCCCTGCAGAAATACCAACGCCACCAACTAAGATTATAGTTCGATATGTTTCAGTTTCTGTTCAGACTGATGACGTAAAATGTAGGCATAAATAAATACATACTACTTATCTATCAATTTTAGGCGAAGAACCAATTCTAAAACGGTATTTACCAATCGGTTATGTTGACGTTTAAACAATGTATTATACGTCAAAGTAGTCACCAATTATTACCGCGGTTATAATTGGTAGAACGTCTAAAATTGATGTTTGTAAATGTTGCAACATCCAGAAATAATGTATCAGCTTTAACCAAAGGTGATATACGCGTTTAACTTTAATAGAAATACAAAAAGTGCTAATTTGAAGAGTGGAAGTAATAGTACATTTTTAAAATGTCAAAAACAAAATTGCCAAGATTTGACTGAGACTGAGGAATACCCAGATCAATAGAAGGCTCCGATTTAAGCAAATTACCCTTTACGTTAATCCTAACACTTTGAGTTCTTCCTCGTAAATAGGAAGCTAACCAGGAACCATTCTTTCCAGATGACCGTACCAAGCCATCGTGACCAATATTGTACCATCTACCTCCATAATGTATCTTATTCTTTTATTTTGTATATGGTCTAGCTTTGCTTATTCTTCAGAAATCCATTTCAAGGGACAGTAGCTTTTCTTTTTATTTATTTCCCAAGTTTCTGCTCCATAGGAGCTTATAGTTTCCACGATGGTGTGATAAATGATTTTTTCCTACGACCACTTGTGAAAATAGCAAATAGCACACTGATTTCATGCATAGAAAATGCGTTATATCACACTAGTGTTGCAAAGTACTTTACAGCACTAGTGTTGCAAAGTACTTTACAACACTGGTGTGATACATATTATGATGTCATTCTAAAAACTGCTATTGGTTTTGCAAGTGACATATTTATTGTAGTGACAGTAAAAAAACTTTTATTTACCCTAAACGGTAGAACCCAAATTAGCGAAAATCATCTTATTTTATATTTATTAAAATTTACGAAAAAATAAAAACATAAACAAAAATAGACATAACCACAAAAAACAACTGTCACTGACTGGCACAGTGTTGTCAGGTAAGTAGATCAAATTTAAAATCTCCCTTCTACCTTTGAGCACTTACTTTATAGAGGCAGCCTTGCCGCTTGACCGTTCGACCTAAAGCGCCAGAGAAAAAAAGCCTATAGATCAAATTCCTTCCTCTCTTTCTTCGTGTACTCAAACAACTAGTTAAATCTTTTTTTTTTTAATCCTTAATTAAACCTAAGGCTAATACACACTTTATGAATCCACTTTCTTTTATCCATTCATAAATAGAATCAGACCCTTCCGACGTTGCCAAATGCTTTCCATATTTTGTATGGTAACTGACGTTTGGTAGTCGTTTTTTCCTTACTTTAAGGACTTTAGGTTATGCATTTACAATTTACATATTTTTATATTTTTTCTTAAAAATATGAGGAAAAACTGTTATTTTTACTTAATTTTACATGTGATGTTCAGTTTCATTAACTCGTTTTACCAATTTTACCCCACCCAGCACCCCTTTTCACTCCCCGGTCCCGTAAGTTTATTTACTGATATTTTTTTAAAAAACGGAATATTTTGGATATGCACCACTTAAGTTTTATTTAGAAGAGTGTCTAAAATATGTAAGAATCGATAATTTTTAAAAAACCTTTATAATAGCAGAAAACCGTATTAAACTATTAGCGTTATTACCTAACAAAACCATACAATTTTTATTAAGTGAGGGCCTTTTTAAATTCCAAAATGATAAAAGTTATATAATGCTTCTAGGTAGG
>JACEGR010010565.1:0-18436 GCA_014170235.1 Listronotus bonariensis
GGGGAGAGCTTGTCGGCGGGGGCTTGTGGGGACATATCTCTGTTGTGGCCAGGAAGGATCATGGTTGACGGGTGTCAGCCCCTTCAATCAAAGGCCACGAGATCGCAGGGATACCGATTTCAACGCCATCCACCGGCATGATCTTCAACTTTGAATCTCTGATGGGAGGGGGCACGGGGCTGACACCCGTCAACGCTCCCTTGATCCCTTCCTGTAGTACACAACAGAGATATGTCCCCACAAGTGTTGCCGATATAAGTTCTCCCTGATGCACAGATGCCACCAAAACTTGTTAGTTTATAATAGAAGATTTGACTGTGATCGTTTTGTGTAGTTTTTGGCATTTGCGTGGTACAGTCTAGAAGATCTCACCGTTTTTAAAACAGATTTTGTCAATTTTCCGAGCTATTTATATCAAAATTCTGACCTAACTTTCTGCTTTTCGAAGTTTATAAATATTTTTGGAACAGAAATAGCTAAATTTTCTTATGATTTTAAGCTATATTGTTAATACTTTAAGAATGTCTTGACAATAAATCTTTTTACTTAAAACTCCAACATCATTAACCAAGGTTGTCAAAACATCTGTCAACAACATTGTCATACTTGTTGTCAAGACATATAAAATTGTCATAAATGTTGTCAAGACATGTAAGTTGTCACAAATTTGACTGTGATTGTAGTAGTCAAAACTACGCAAAAGTATCACGAAAATTGTCATATTGATGCCAATAAATTTGTTTGTTGTTGATACTAGCTCAGTTTTTGATACAGTATACCGTTTTTTGAAAACTTTTGTAGAATTTTGTATTGTTAGGGTATGTTTTTATCCATTGGCGTAGCCAGAGTTTGTCATTAGGGGTGCCCAGGCCAGAAAATAGTCTAATAAAAATAATTGACCAGCCTATTATAATCACAACAGGCCGAAAAGTTATACAGTGACCAATATCAATTTTGGTTAGTGCTTATTTTACAAATTATTGATCATATTTTTTGGCCTTGGAAGCTACATATGCATCTTTGCACCCCTCCCTGCCTACGCCAGTGTTTTTACCATAGTTGTTTAAGAATAACCACTTGATAGTGACAGATATTTGACAGAATGTCTTCATTGCAACATTGTCTGTGGTCTTTATTGATTTAAAAAAAAATGCTTGAGCCATTTAATTTGAGAGTTTTAATTTGGAAAAAGTGGCTGTGGTATTATTAGATTGTCTTTTAACTTTTACAATCAAAGATTGTCGGATATCTGTCACCGAACAAACCAAAACTTTTACTAGTAAAACGAACCATTCGGAAGTGTCATCTAGTTGTAATAAATCAAGTATTTGTTTAATATTTAATTATTAAAAATAGTCATAGATGTATTTTATATTAAGTAAAAGTGCTAAGAATTTGAAAATAACTGAAGTGGTGAGTATTCTGCCATTTATGAAGTGGCAGTATTCTGCCATCGCAATACATATTGTGGAACGGTGGCATCCTGCTTTTTTTTTTTTTTGTGGTGGGAGCAGCAACTTTAACTTTAAAAACAATATTTTTGCGCTCCTTTCGTCATGCCACTGCTTTGCAGTCTTTTTTACTTGATAAATATGCTCAAAATATTTATGCTATTTTTGCTATTGTATATTTCAATTTTTTTGCAAACCAAGAAAATGCCTTTTTTTGATAATCATCCCTTTTGTAAACTGAACTTGTCACTAAATTGTAAAACGAATGAGAAACACTTATTCCATCCAACATTTTTTATAACTTAGTTTGTAAGGTTTAACAAAAAATAAAAATTTGAAAAAAAATTGAGGGCGAGTTTTTGTATTCTTGCTCTCATGTATATGTAAAATATATAACTGTCTCAACGGTGTATACGTTTAAAAATTATAATTAGTTCGTTATATTTATTTTCAGTTAAAGTTAACCTTAAAATTAGTTAACCGATAGATAAATATAAATACCTTTAGAGAGTTATTTTATAGACCTATACATCTTTGAGACGTATTTGAAAGCGAATTTGTGTTACTAAATATAAGTATATTATATATTTAATATATTTCAGAAAAAAGTACTTTATATTGAAAATATAGCAATATTTGAGGTTACAATATTTGTAATCAAACAGTTTTTATAGAGTTATATGTAGTTTTGTCAAATTTTTGTATTTATTTTACGCAATGCTAATATTAAGGAAAATAAATTTATCTTTTCAAATTAAACCTTTTTTTATTATTCCTTAAAAGTTAACAAAATTATTTTTGTGTGTTATACGCACGCGCTCTACGAGACATCTTCAAAAAATATTAGTTTTTATCCCCAAACTTAAGGGCTCTGGGTCACTGCCCCACCTAGCCTCATAGTAGCTACGCCACTGGGGTTAATAGAGAAAGAATTTGGTAATTAATTTCGCTTTAAAATTAGAATTTAAAGGTAATTTTTTTTTTTAACCTTTGGACAAACCACGAAGGCTAAGAGCCTAAATACTAACGTACCGTGGGTGTCTTAAGTGAGGTAAAAGGGAGTTTGTTGACACGGGACTTAAATACTTGAAGATTTTGGGGGAAGGAAAAGACATCCGCAGCAGTCTGGGGGAGAGAAGGGTACTATCGTCGGCGAAACTATGGATGGAATTAGTTGTGGACGAGAGAAGGTCGGTGATATAAAGAAGAAATAATGTTGCTGCCAGAACTGAGCCCTGAGGGACTCCAGCATTTACTTGGTGAAAGCTTGAAGAATGGCCGTCCACAATAACTGATATACGTCGATCAGATAGATAACTAGAGAGCCAAGTACAGAGTTTAGTTGAAAGACCATAAGATGGAAGTTTATTAAGAAGTGCGGCATGCCAGAACTGGTCAAAAGCTTTGGATATATCAAGAGCAATGATCTGAGACTCACCTAGAAACTCAAGAGACTTATTCCAACAGTGTGATACGAAGGAAAGAAGATCTGCTGTAGATCTTTTGTGGCGAAATCCATACTGCCTGTCATGCAAAATTTTGTGTTTTTCTAAGTACTTAAGAATTTGTGAATTAATTAATTTTTCCATTACTTTACAAAGAACTGAGAGAATTGAAATTGGTCTATAGTTAGATGGAAGAGATTTAGATCCTTTCTTGGGAATAGGTTGAACACGTGCAGCTTTTCAGCTCTCCGGAAAGATACCCGTGTCCTAAGAAATTCGAAATTCGTGTGGGGAACATTTTGTTTTTTACAAATACTTCCACGGTTTTTGTTCCGAAGAATTGTCCACAATAATCTTCCCAATTTGCAGATGCATCCTTTAACGGTCCAACTGGACAGGCCCCGACATTATAACTTTGATCGTCCCTTTTTTATTCTTGAAGTTTCTAGAATGTTGAACCAGCTACCCGCGGAAGTTTTCCTTCCCTACCAAATCTTCAAGTATTTAAGTATCGTGTGAAAAAAATTATCTTTCCTTGCTAACGACACCCTAATTTATAAAATATAAAAACAAATATAACATAATATAAAATTTAGGCTTAAGACTATATAAAGAAAAAAACTTTTATTTTTAAAACTTCACTATAAAATAATTAAATATCTAAAATTCAAATAAAAAACTTACCATTTACTTCATTCATTATATAAAAATATCCCTGATATATTCTCTTTAGTACCAGAGCCATTTTGTCACTCGATAATTAACCAAAAATAAAACTAGTTAAAATATTCTGGCATCTATTTCTATTTTTTAAAGAACACGTTCACTAATACAATTTTTCACGAAAATGAACACGTACAAATTAAAAATTATAAGGCGTGCTTTTCAAATCTTAAACAATAGAAAACTAAGAGTCAAAGTTTATTAATAAATAATTTGATTACAATGTGAATTTTTTCCAACAAATTCCTGCATTAATTTAAAAAATTAATACTTTTTTTTGTTAGGAATAATTTGAACCAATTATTATCAGTTAAATGTATTACATTTTTTATTAGTTCAAAATGACAACCAATGGTGGCAAGTGATTTGTCTTACAGAGAGGACCTAATAATACAAAAGCCACAAAAATTAATACATGTGATTTAGGTAGGTAATTATATCCTTTTTTTTAACACAAAATAGTTATTTACCTTACAAGATGCGAAAGTTTACTTTTGGTGTGAGGTGGTTTTTAAATGGCCGAGGCGAAGCCGAGGCTATTTAAAACCTCCGAACACTTGAAAGGCCTTTCGCATCGTGTAATGTATTATATTTTTTCTGCTACTGTTCTATGTATCGCATAATTTAATAATCATTAAAATCATGTTTTAATAGAAATATCAGAGATTTTGAAATTTTACCTGTTAAAAATTAATCCATAGCAACACATTTATTGTTGACATTGTCTGTCATCAGCACTTGTCAGATATTGAATTATTGTTAATTTAGTATAAATCCATTCCCATTTTAAAATGTTAAATGAATATGAAAATGGCATCCAAAAGGCAGCTGACCTTGCGTGTGCCTCACTTCTGCCAGACAAATCTAAAGAGAGGTACCATCAAACATATAAATCGTTTTCTGAATGGCTTGCTACAAAAAATGTGGGGCGGATTGACGAGAATGTGATGTTGACGTATTTTCAAGAAAAATCCGAGTCTTTATCACCACCAACCCTCTGGTCTGTATATTCCATGCTCAATTTAACAATTTCCGTAACCAAAAATCAAGATATTTCGGAGATCAAGAAACTAGTTGCTTTTATTAAAAGGAAAAACGATGGTTATGAGGCAAAAAGTCAAAAATTTTTAAAAAGAAGAAATCATAAAGTTTTTACTTAACGCGCCTGATCAAAGTTACTTAGCAATGAAAGTAATAGCCATTATGGGAGTGGCTGGGGCATGCCGGACAGACGAAATATACAGAATGAAGCTAAGTGATGTAGAAATAAGAAATGACGTGGCTATAGTAAAAATAGTGGAGTCTAAAAATAAAGTTAAAAGAAACTTTGTAGTAACCAACGATGAAGGCTCAGTTCCTTATGTCAGATTTCTACAGGAATATATTAAGCTGAGACCAAGGAATGCTCTAGATGAGCGCTTATTGTATCGTTATGAAAGAGGTAAATGTGTTAATCAAGTAATTGGAAAGCACACTATTTCAAATGTACCTCAAGAAATTGCGAAGTTTTTGAAGCTTGAAGACATCAGTAGATACAAAGGCCATTTTTTTAGAAGAACGTCAACTACGTTCCTTGCCAATGCTTCGGATGTCGATATTTTGGACTTAAAAGGCATGGAGGTTGGAAGTCTTCTTCTATTGCGGAGGGATATATTGCTGAATCCTATAGTAATAAGGTGGAAATTTCAAAGAAGATTTTACACGAAATTCCTACCAATATTTCCTCTAATGAAGTAACAGTGAAAAATATGAATATTAACGTAGTTAAAGGTGATAACGATACCCCAACAACAAATTTAAAAACTGTTAATTCAAGTATTATTCCTCCAATTTCTTTTGCTAATTGCTCAAATTGCACAAATACTTTTAATGTCAGTACCTAACCTAGTTTTTTAAAATATTTTGTCATAAGTTAGTTACTTTTTATAAATAAATCCTAATATTTCCCACAAGCATATTTTCTTTTTTTTTTACTCTTACTTTTTGTCCAGGCGCTGAAAATATTACTTTCGTAGCTAGCAACGCTTAGCAACCAGGTAACACGAAGGTTCTCTTTCGTTTTCATTCGCGTTGCTAGGACCACAAAGTTTTCTTATTTATACAGTAGTAGAAAAAAATATTTGTTTGGTTCAGTGAAAGAGTCGTACAGGGTGCCGCTTTGTCGTTGACCTTGCAGGGTATAGCGAAAACTAAAAAGATAGAACAAATCTGATTGCGCAATCTCGATTTCAATTTTTGACAGTGGCGGCTCGCGGGTCTAAAAACAGGTGTAGTGCAGGAAGGGAAAAAAGCGCATTCACCATTTTAGCAAAATTGAAAATACTCAACTATCAAAAGTCTAAGTAAAAAGTCTTAATATCTAAATTTCCCTAAATTTTATACTCCAAATCAATCCTTCTATCTTTTATTGCAGCAAATTTATCAATCTTAATAAAATGGTGGAGTTTTTATCAGTTACTGTAGAAGCTCCTTTTGAATTGAAATATTGGCCAAAGATAAAAGTCTATCTTGGAATATAGTGTTTCTTAAGAAAGTTTTTAAACGCTTAAGATACGAAAAACTCCGTTCCACTGACACGCTTGTCGACTGTATCGTTAAAATTGTCGAAAAAAGTTTATACGCCTCGGTAAAAATGTCTTTATTTGCGCCAACTTGTTTCACTAATTGCTGCAATGAAATATTTCTATACCATTCATCAGCAAAAATTAGGTCAAGTTTATTTTTGAGCCGCTGATTTTTTGAAAATGATTCGGCATATATCTCCAATAAATTTTGAAAAGAATCAATGGAAAAGTTTGGTTATACTGGCCAAACTTTGCAGTATCAGCAAGACAAAAAAATGTAGTTTGTAACAATCTTCGAATCTTACTTCCATTTCCATCAAAAAATAATCACTGTCGCGAATAATACTTAAACGGAAACAACCGAAATAATACGTGAAAACCAACAAAACGACCAAAACCTATACTATCTTTTTAAGGCTAGCGATTTACCAAGCAATATACCTGATACTCCCACCCGAGATTCTGGCCGCCGCCAAGTATAGCGTTGTCATGGCAACGGAGCGACAAAGCGTAAACAAAACCCCGCACGAGGTGTATACTTTGGTCCGTTTTTTATTTGCAATACACTTGCTGATCGCGGATTGCGATGTTGCGTTGCCGAAAGCGGAGGAAAGCGACTTGCGCCAGCGTTTAATTTATATGCTAGATTTTTCATGGGGAATTTTACAAATAAGGAATAGAAATGAGAAAAATGAATTAAATTATAGTAATATGTTTTTTTATGTTTTAATATTTATTTTTGGTGAAGTGGCACTTCACTTACTACACCTGAATAGCCGCCACTGATTTTGAAACAAATTCAATGGTGAAAGTATATCATGGCTAACTTGATTCGTTTTGGAGATACAGGGTGTTTTTTAAATTTTGTCAATTTGGCCAGGCAACACTTTATATTTCCAAAATTATTCAACTTAGCTATGATTTACTTTCACTATTGAATTTGTTTCAAAAATTAAAATCGAGATTGCACAATCAGATTTGTTCTGTCTTTTAGTTTTTGCTATATCGTACAAGGTCATCGAAAAGGCGCCACACTGTACAAGTGAGATAAACAATGACCAATAATGAAAAACAAGCTAGGTAAATATTTTTATTTCCTAAAATAATCCATTATTTTATTTTAAAGTTATACAGGGTGATTCAAAAACATATGCCATCGCTTACGAGGAGATTCCTTAGCCAAAAATAAGACAAAAATGTCATATGGACATGGGTCCGCAAATACTTGGTTTCCAAGATACAAGGCGTTTAATTTTTTATAATTTTTCTTTCTTTTTTGAATATTTTTAAAACTGCGCCAGCGATTTGGCTAAAATTTGGGACATAAGGTACATTTATTAGTAGGCATATTTTGACTATAAGGAATTTGCTATATTTTTACCAGGGGCGTACTTGTGGGGTAGACACATAATATTTTTTAATTAAAACATGTACGCCACTGATTTTAATAAATTTTGATAGCGCAATTAAATACTTTACTAAATGCGTAACAAAACTTGTCTCTTAGCATTTTTTCGAATTTCGTTTGGTTTTCGGCAAAACTCGCACTACCGAAGCTTGAGAAATGTTTCCTAGTTCATTGGAAATTATTCGGGTACTGATATTAGAATCACGTTCTACCGAATTTAGTACTGCTTCTTCAGCTTGAACTGTACGACGAAATCTTGAACGCTCGGAATTTGCTTTTACAGGTTTAAGGGAGCCAGTTTCTCTTAAACGCCTTAAGATGTACTCAAAAATGATTTTACTAGGAGCTTTTCGTAGCGGGTATCACTCAGCATAAAGTCTGACGGCTTCTCTTGAATTTTGTCTGGTTTCACCATAAATTAACAACATATCTGTTAACTCTGACGAACTATAATTAATAAAAGGCATTTATAATGAGTTTTATGATAAAATTTTGATAAAAACAATAGTGGTAATACAATAGCCAATTTGTCAAATTTAGAGCAATTGTTTTTTTTTATTTCAAAGCCTTCTTTGATGTTTTATAGCTTAAGGTAGGTGGCGGTCACTAGCTGCAGCCCGTATTAAAATCGCAAATATCCCGAAAACCAAACGAAATTTGAAAAAATGCTAAGAGACAAGTTTTGTTAAGCATTTAGTAAAGTATTTAATTGCGCTATCAAAATTTATTAAAATCAGTGGCGTACATGTTTAATTAAAAAAATATTATGTGTCTACCCCACAAGTACGCCCCTGGTAAAAGTATAGCAAATTCCTTATAGTCAAAATATGCCTACTAATAAATGTACCTTATGTCTCAAATTTAAGCCAAATCGCTGGCGTAGTTTTTAAAATATTAAAAAAAAAAGAAAAATTATAAAAAATTAAACGCCCTGTATCTTGGAAACAAAGCATTTGCGGACCCATATTCATATGACATTTTTGTCTTATTTTTGGCTAAGGAATCTCCTCGTAAGCGATGGCATATGTTTTTGAATCACCCTGTATAATACAAATATTAAATAATAAACTTTTTTAGAAATAATTTACTTTAGGTTTTACACTACTTGTAAAATTTGAACTAATCAGCTGCATATATATATATACAATTTTGTTATAAACCAATTATAAACAAAATTATTTATGAAAAAAAATAAACATTTAACACCCCCTACACCTCCAATGTGGTTCCCTGTGAACAACCCGTGCTTCTGACCACTTGATATTGTGTTGTTGAGACCAAACATGGTCAGCGATCCCTGATTTCGATGTTTCTCCCCTCTGTGTGTGTTGTTTGTGCTCCGCCAGTCTTACATTTAAAGGGCGCCTTGTTTCTCCAATGTACGACCCTCACATTGGCATGGTACCTTGTAGAGACGTCTTTAAATCTGGATCTACACTACGAAGTTTCTTGACAAAAACAAAACCCGATTTATCCATACAAGAGAAAGATTGTATCTACCAGGTACCATGCCAATGTGGGGGTCGTACATTGGAGAAACAAAACGCCCTTTAAATGTAAGACTGGCAGAGCACAAACAACACACATAGAGGGGAGAAACATCGAAATCAGGGATCGCTGACCATGTTTGGTCTCAACAACACAATATTAGGTGGTCAGAAGCACGAGTTGTTCACAGGGAACCACATTGGAGAAAGCGCAAATTTAATGAAGTCGTCTTTATTGAAAACAATAATGATGTTTTTATCAAACCAAGTGTGGACATACCAAACATTTGGAAACCACTATTAAAGCGTACTAATGCCTGCGCCTTAGGTGAGCAACCCCAGGCTTGACCGAACCCAACTCCATCACGGGTGAATGATCTTCCCCAGTGTATATAAACTCAGTAGCTTTAGGAATTAGGTTTAGTTTACACTTGAGAACGGACAGGGATAGTACTACCCGAAACGTTGTGTGAATAAATTAATAAAGACAATGGAAGTCCGAAATTCTTCTTTTACTATCATAGTCTACCATTGCTTCTACCTATGTTGAGAGCATGGGCTCAGAAACTTTCGCTTTTACAAAATAACGAAGATATGCCGCTCACGGGCTTTTACCTTATAAGCGATACATTTCTTCAGTGCCGTATTATCCATTAGGCTGACTAGGCTATAGCCTAGGGCCATGAAAAAATAGGTACCAGACAGGGGAGTTTTTAAAAAGTTTAAATTGGGTGGGGATTTTTGGTGACTTATTTGTCTGTGGATAAGGTGCTTTGGAATGAAATAGGCTCAAAAAGGAGGAAATGACTTTTATTTCCGGTGGTGAATTAAGGCGCCTGGCACTCAAAATAGGCCCGACAGAGGAAAAGACCTTTTTTTTTTTTGGTGGAAAATAGGGGTTCCGGGAATTCTAGCCTAGGGCGCTTCAAACACTTTATACGGCCCTGCATTCCTTTAAATGTAAACCTATTGTTAGACGTACGGACGGCGTAGGAGCGTTCTACGTCGCATGTGTAACGGGACTTAATTGTCCGTGTATAATTATGTGCATTCCATCAGAAATTGTAATCTTTTATATTGGCAAGTCATGCAGAGTTTTATTATACATTAAAAAAAAAATACGAAGGAAAGTATAAGGAATTTTTTATTAGTGCTTACAGGTTACTAAATTCAATCTGATTGCATTAAATTGATGAACTTACATAAATTTAAATAGTTTACCAAAAAGCTTTGTAATGGCGCCTAATGAATATTATTTAACTACAGCTAACTTTAAACAATGTTTTTAACAAAAAAATAAAGTAAGATCTTTTCTTTATTAATTTAAACCTTCTCAATAGTAGAAATAAAATGAAAATAGGATTTATCCATAGTACAGCAAAGCCTAAAGTGTTCTTTATAGAAAACTTTTCCGAATGTGTCTAAGATTTTTTAAAGTAGAAATTGAAAAAAATAAATATTTTTATTAAATAACATTTTTTCTTAACTTATGGTATTTTTTATCTAAGTCAAACAAAAAAACCGGACACTCTGTTGTCCGGTTTGCTAAGATTTTTCCGACTGAAAAGACATTAAAAAGCCGGATATCTGGCAACCTGGCAACCCTACTGACTATACGGAGAAATTAAAAATATGAAATAAATAGCTTCTCTATCCTATGACTCTTTAGGATTTTCCATTGCTTCTTGTCGTTTCTTTTCCAATTCTTTCCTCCTTTTCTTAGGTTCCAGATAATAAGTTCGGACGTAGAAATCTCCAAACAATGCAATCAAAAATAAGTTTTGAGGAATTATTAAATAAACAACAATCATCGGATATTTACAGTCGGGTATAAATAGCAATTTTCCATAGGCGTAAATCAGGTAGGCAAATTGTGTCTAAAATAAAAGAAAAAAATAGGATTTTTTAAATGAAACATCCAATATATTTTATAACAAACGGAATTTCTATCAATAAGCCCAAAAAAGTACACATGTTATATATTCAAATTTTAATAGTTTCCGCAATATGCCTAGCTTTAGGAATTGATGCTAAACTAGAAATTTTTAAACGAAACACTTTGTAAAGTGTATGACCATTAAAAAGGTATTTCAGTGAGCTTTTAAAAAAATAAATGTCCCTTATAGATTTAAAAATATGGTCATTTAAATCTGAGAAATCTATATTAATAATATAAAGAGGTAAAGTTTGCAACTTTCATTGTTTGTTTGTTTGTTTGTGAGGGCTAATCTTTGGAAACATTTTATTTTCTATAAGTTGTGTCTTTAAGCTTTACAAAATTCTAAGACAAAGTATGATTATTTGTTTACAAAAAGACTAGTTACAGCCATTTAAAAATTACTAGATTTTGAAATTTAATAAAATAGCTTGCAATTGTTTTTTTTTGCATAACCCTTAAAATTTTTACTTAAACTGAATCGGTCATTTGAGAAACAGCACATGTCAGTTTTAAACCATTTTACAGAAAATGAAAAAAAAACTGAAAATCTAAAAGGATAGTTGACAAAATTATTTTTAAATAATTAGCATTTAAAACCTGCCCGATTACTAGTAAAATACGATAATAATTAAACTTTAAACAAAAATAAATAAAATAATATGGATATTTGAAAATACGCGACATGTGATGTATCTGAAATGAACATGAAAACTCAGCATATAAGATTATATTTATATTGAATAATACATGAAAAAAATTTCAAAATAAAAAAATAACAATACTAATGGTCTTCATTTTCAGTTTTTGGCCAATTTACTCCTATTATCTCTGTATAGAAGTCGTGGTGTTCTTTTTGGAATGTATAAAAAGTCGCTTTATGTCATCAAGTTTTTTTGAATTTATAGGAACCTATCCTTGTGGATAAGCTGGTTGTTGAACAAGGGTAGGAACATGGGACATTTTTATTGGATAACTCTTGAGAACATTATGGCAAACTGGTCCGACAAGAAAAGTGACGCGTTTGCCCAGTCCGACACCCGAAACATTTGACATTGACAGGCTGGGTAAAAGCGTCGCTTCCATATATGGCGGTATGAATATTTGTGGTAGACTCGTCAAAAGGAACCCCCATAAAAAGGTTTTAAAAGTGTTAATATTATGAAGCAAATTTCATTATTGGTCCAGTGACTATGGTGCTCATGTTTGTTAAGGATCTCAAATAGAAACATTTGAGAGGGTAAGAGTAAAAAAAACTATTTAAAGCAACCATACTTAGAATTTTTTTTCATATTCATAAGATTGCTCACATTTTCTGGGACGCCCTGCATTTTCCCAGCAAACACTATTTGCCGGCAATATACATTTTTCATATTGGCATTGATGGTAAAGCATTGGCAATTGGTGGCAATATTATGCCAACATCTTATACGCATTAAAAAGTCAACAATAAATAAACACTTAAATGCCAATAAATTTTACATGCCGGCGAATTGCCGGCAAGCATACAAAAATGGCGGCATACCAATCCTGATTAAATAAAGCATGCCTTTTGTTGCAGGCAAATAAATATTGGATTTTTGAAGGCAAACCTTCAACGCATATTTATACTTTTCAAACCATATTATTAACATTGGTATTTAACTAACATTCGAGCAATTTTTTTTGATCTGTTTTATTTATAATGGCAGCTAGACAACATTATTTAATGTTTTTTTACATAATTTAAAGGGAATGGCCTTTTTATAACATTTTATTATTACAAATAATGCAAATAAAAATTAGGTCAAACAAAATGTTTATTATGTATTTTTGAGAGAATAAAAATTAAATGATGGTAAAATTAGCTAGGTGAATTTGGACCGAAGGTGACAAATTCAATTTTCCCGCTTAGCCGAAATACAAGACGACGATTTTGACAGATGAAGAAAAATTGCTTTTGTTTGACCGCTTTGTGCAATTGTTTTCTACGTGGTTTTCTAGCTTTTTTGTTTCTTTTTTAAAGAAAAGAGATTTTTAATAGGCAAAATTAAGTGTATTCATTACCTAATTATATTGTGTGTTGTGTGATTAATTGGTAATGGCTGGTCGAGAAGGCGAGTTATTCAAGTAGACTGTTAGAAGCTGCAAACATTTTGTTTAAAACCTTTTAAGTTTGTAGTTACTTAAAAAAATAATATGAAATTAGGAAGTTGCCTTATTAAAAGTTTTAAAGACGTGTTAATAAAAATATTATATATATTTAATAATTTTTTTTTGACATTTAACTTCTTTAAAATATTTCTCCACTTGCCATCACATTATTTTGCAACATGTGGCCCAATAACGGCCAATTGCCCACTTTCGTGTCTTTTTAATACCTTTTGCTAATGCCTTGCCATTAAAGAGTGTTGGCAATGCCAGTAAATTAAATGTACATGGCCGGCAAAAATATTATTTGGGTACTTACTTACTTACCAATTGCATTTGTGTAATAAACTTCTTTAACCATAACACTTTGGAATATTTGCTATCGTATGCGGTCAGTAGATAATAAGAATACAAAACAACGTGAACCGGACAATTTGCAAGGGCCACAAAGTAAGAATGACCTCCGCCAATGAATTTCCCAGCGATCCATGTTAGAATTACCATCCCAAAATGATGGTAGACGTGAAGAAAGCTTATATGGCCATGTTTTTTTCTTAAAACGAAGAATATCTAAAAAAAATTATCTGTAAAAATCTCAAAAATTTTAATAAACACCTACATATAGTTTAAATGTTTAAAAGAACTAAAATACACGCTTTCCAAAGCCCAAAGCACATCTAACTAAAAGGTTTTTCTACGGATTTAAACGTCTCTTGAATTATTAACAACTAGTTATGATTCCCGGCTTCGCTCGGGAGTTGATATGAGACCCAAATAACTGTTGTTCTGAATGAAGTTCAAATACTCGACAACAGATGGCGCCACTACACTTAATTTCCAAGTTGAGGGTTGGAAGAGACCTTATATCTTTAAAAATACGCCCTTTAGGGTAAAACGCTATATAAGTCCCTTTATCGTATCGGGACTCCTTTTCAAGTTTTATCGGCACGCACATTTTATCAACTTAGTTTTATTATATATAATGATAATGATAAAATATACGGCTTTGGTCTAGACTTTTTTAAGTTAAAAGAATAACTTACTGTATCAATAAGATCAGCTAATTTTACTAAGTAATATAAATGTGCAATTGAAAGAAATTTCAGTCCCCAGTAGCTGTTGGAATAGTCCACTACTCCACATTGCCAGTTAATAACATTTCTTGCTATCACTACCTGACAAAAAGAAAATTAACCTCGTAATTAACTAAAAAAATATCACAACCAAAGCAAACGCAGGTAAAATTAAATATTTCAGCCGAATGCTTGCGTTTATTTTCTATGGCCATCTTTCACTTACCACCAATACATTAAAATAGTCATTTTCGGTTATACAGTGTGTCCCAGGATAGGGTGTTACAAGAAGACAAATGGATCAACAATTTTTGAACTTCAAAACGAAATTTTGGAAAAACTGATAAATATAAATTTTACTCCAACTGGTATTATAGTATTTATAACTAAAAATATGAAAAATGGCCAAAAACTAAACACTTTTATTTTTTAAAAATAAAATAAAATTGTCTAAGTAAATGTTGTGGAGAATTGATTTTTTTTGTTAAAATTTGGTTTAGTTTTAATTAAATTAAGTTAAAGTATGAAAATTTTTATATACAGGGTGGCCCACCATATTCGACACGGTCTGTAGCTGGACAACCATGGGGTTTTAAAAAAGTAAATACTGGAACATATACAGGTCGGATAAGACCACGGTATAAAATTTTTTAGTCTATACAGGGTGTCTCAAAAAGTGTAACGTATCAAAGTTATATTTTTTAAATGGAACACCCTATATTTTATGACAGTTTTAGATTCTACTTTAAAAATAACTCAAGTTTGTTCATAGTACTAACTGTCTAATTTTATTCGTTTTTGTGATATTAGATTTTTTGAAAAATGCAGAGGTAAAATTAAATTGATTTTACTTTAACACTTTTAACACTTTAAACTTTAAAATGAGTAACAAGATTAGAAAAAGTCTGCCATATCATAGGTAGGTCAAATCAAGATCTAATATTGTACAGGGTGATCTAAAAATAATTTAAATTTTTCAGAAAATCAAATAGCCATATCTCTCCTATTTTAAAAGGAACACCCTGTATTATCTTACGTTACATGATGACAAATAAAATACTCTTTTAAATGGTGTATAGGTTGCCTATACCTATCTTTTGTGCTTTTTAGTAAAATCTGTTTTTACAAATTTTTAGTCCAAATGTTTATTTAAATTAAAGTTGGCTGTGACATAGCAGCCATTATTATTTTCTAAAGAAAATAACAATGACCATGTATTGATTACTAGTGTTTTAGACAGTTTAAAAGAAATTTCAATGATTTTTAATAGAAACCCTTCTTCTACAACAACAAGATGATATAATACTGGTAGGATGTGAAAAAATGGTTTACTTTAGTCTAGAGTTAATCCTGAAAAATATTCCAGGAGAAACCATCTGATAACCTTAATAGTGGCTTTAAAAAATTTGATACAGTGATTATGGATAATGGAAGAAACGAGTTATAGGTCACAGAATGTCGTCATAACTGACCAGAGGCGTTATTAGGATTATTTAAAAACACAAGTTTTATCATTACCACATTCAGCTGAAATAAGTGTTATTGGAAGTAGCATTATAAGCAACTAATGAATTTTATTCTGTGAATTTTAAAAATAGTGGCAGAGAATACAAAATCTTTTAATTTTGTGCTTTTTTTCCAACAAATTTACATTTTGCAATAACGGCTTAGTAAATAGGCATAGCTATATCCGAACCTACTTACATTTAAATAGACATTTGGAATAAAAATATGTTAAAACAGAATTTACTTAAAAGTATAAAAGATGGGTATAGGCAACCTATACACCATTTGAAAGAGCATTTGGTTTGTCATCATGTGGTGTAAAAAATACAGGATGTTCCATTTAAAATAAGAGAGATATTGCTATTTGACTTTCTAAAAAATTGAAATTATTTTTGATCACGATATGACCTACGTATGATAAGGCAGACTTTTCCTAATCTTGTAACAAATTTTAAAGTTTAGGGAGTTTATATTGTTAAAATAAAATTCTTTTAGTTGCACCCCTGCATTTTGAAAAAAAAAAAATCACAAAAACGAATAAAATTAGACACTTGGTACTATTAGCAAACTTAAATTATTTTTTTATGTAAAATCTAAAACCGTTATAAAATATAGGGTGTACCATTTAAAAAAATATAACTTTGATACGTCACACTTTTTTGAGACATCCTGTATAGAGTAAAATAATTTTATACTGTGGCCTTATCCGACCTGTATATGTTTTGGTATTTACTTTTTTAAAACCCTATGGTTATCCAGCTACAGACCGTGTCGGATATGGTGGGCCACCTTGTGTATTTTTTTCCCAAAAGGATGTTTAGAAATTTAAAAATTTGTGATCTGCTTGTCCTCTTGTAACACCTATCCTGGGACACTGTATAAGGGTAAAAAAATAAATTAGAATAAATTACTTTACTTTTAAAATTTTATTCACCTTTACCCTTATTTGCTATATTTAGTTATAATTTTAAATATTCATGCACCATTGCATGGCAAATAATAAAATACAAAATTTAAATTAAATATGTTTTTAACTAAAAATAAAAAAATGTTTATGAAAAGAAGAAGCATATCTGCGATCTTCTTTAAAACTGGCGGAGAAAATATTTTTGTAAAATCAAACAATATCTATATCCATAAACAAAAATTATAGGATTAAAGAAAATACAAAAATCAAAGAATTATTGCGTTTTTTGATATACAAAAAATATGATCCTCCTGTTAAATAAAATTAAATTTGGCTTATTCTATATATCTAACTAGAAATAACTAGGGCCTAAGGTAGATTTATTTATTATATATATATATATATATATATATATATATATATATATATATATATATATATATATATATATATATATATATATATATATATAATTTATTTATTTTTCTTTAAACCATAAACCAATAATTATTTATTTATTTTTCTTGGGTATAGGTTTTTTGTTAATAATTAAAACTACTTCATTATATAGCTAACATCTGACGTTTCGCCCAGCGTAGTGAGCTTTTTCAAAAATATATTTATATTGCGTTCAGGCAACAACCTACAAACAATTACAAAAATTACTATTTTTTTATCACAAATTAAAATAATACATAACAACACATTTAAAAAAACTTTACATAACACTAATTTTACAGAAACGCACCTCGAAAAAGATTGTTATAGGCTCACATCTTATTTTGATTTAATAAAAATAAAAGAGTATCTATTGTAGGAATTCTTTTTTTTATATTTAAGGAAGCAAGAAGGTTGTTATTTTTATGTTATCTTTTATCATTAAAATAAAAAAGAAATTGTTTTGGTTGAATTTATTTACTATATTATTATACGGATAGAAAAATTTTGTTGAAATATTATACAGTTTGTCGTGGTTTTAACCTGGATAAAAGTTGTTTTTAATAAATTAGATTGTGGTAGATTTGGCTTAGATTTCTCAGATCTTGTTTGTCATTGACAGCTTGCTGTTCTTTCTTTATATAAATCATTTCTTTAACTAAAAGTTTCTGATAGTTTTGGTCCTGGGTAAGTATGTTAAATACTATAAATACACCAATATTATTCTTTAAAAGATACGTTGATGACTGCCTTACTGCAGTACCTGAGGATCAAATTGTAAATGTCCTTAATTCTTTTAATAATTTTCACCCTAAACTTCAATTTACCTCAGAAACAGAAAACAATAACCAAATTAATTTTTGGACCTAACTTTAATAAAAAATGAGCATACCAGTAATATTAAAACGAAATGGTACACTAAAAAAACTTGGTCGGGTCGTTATTTAAACTACAATTCACACCATCCTAGTTCACAAAAAAATAGTGTTATAATTGGTTTAACTGATAGGGCAATATCTCTTACATCACCAGAATACCGGGTAGAATCACTTAATAAAGTAAGAGCAATCATAAAGAAAACAATTTTCAGAAAAACATATTAACCGAATTATCAAGCAACGTACCTTTAAATTCTACAATCATAATAAAGCTCAGGAAAACCCTAAAAACACAGATAATTCAAAAAATTACATTGCTATGCCTTATACCCAAAACCTCTCTGAAAAAATTAAATACATCCTTAAAAACACGATATAGTTGTATGTCATAAGGCACAAAATCAGCTTAGCAAATTTGTACACTCCTTTAAAAGCAAAGTACCCACCAAAAGAAGTCAAACTTAATTTGATTCAATACCATGCCTAAACT
>JACEGR010010566.1:0-18420 GCA_014170235.1 Listronotus bonariensis
TTGTTTAGTTGGGATGTCGTAATAATAAAGATAAGTTTCATCTCCCGTGACGATCGACACTATGTCTTTAGATTTACCCTCCTGGAATTTGGACATCATTTTTTTACACCAATTCACTCTTTGTGTCTGCTGCTCGGGAGTTAACTTGTGTGGAACCCAAAGAGTACAAATTTTTCTAAAACCCAAGTGCTCATGTATGATCGTGTGTAATATTGCTAAACTAATGTTCAATGTCTCTTCTAACTGTCGATAGGTAATTCGTCGGTTTGTTTCTATAGCTTTTTGGACGGCAGATATGTTTTCTGGGGTAACTACTTCACACGGTCGACCTGAGACGTGAGGCGTCTTCAAGCGAAAACGAGCCCCGCTGAAATTGTTTGTACCATCTGTATATGGTCGCACGAGATGGACAGTCATCACCAAGTATAGGCTTCATTTCTTCTAAGCACGGTTCTTGAGATAACTCACGTGAAAAGTTGTATTTCAAAATTGCACGGCACTCGATAGTCGTCCACGACGCCATTGCGCTAAAATCGCTGGACACAAACTGGCGCAAAACTGATAGTTTACTAATAACTATGTAGGACTACGACATGTCATGACATGTACAAACAAAAAACATCAATGTTACTTTCCTGCACCGTTTAGTTACAAAGTATCTCAAAACTTTCCGAACACCCCGTACATTAACAAAAATAAAAACCTTTTCTCTGAATCACGCGTTTAACTTAATCACGTCACCAGCTGCCAAAACTGACGCAGAACTGACAGGTACATCTAAATAGTGTGTATCAAAAGCTTCATTTGACATTTGCTTTCATGCAAAAGCGTTTCAGGTTTGCATGACCGTGTATATCCCGGTTTACACTTCACGCCAATCCGCGAAAAATGAAATTGCGTACCTAACAAAGTCCGCACAAACTCGGTTGGCGGTCCGGATCCGGACAGCAGTCCGCCAGTTGGTGACCCCTGCCCTAGGGTGTCGCAGCCTCATTCCAGGGGCGTCTCTTGTTGATACCACCGAGTCAAGTATTCTACAAGAAAAAATTCTGAATCTGCCCTTAAACATAATACTTACAGAGAACTCGCCATAATTAAACGAACACTTTGAAACGTAGTTTTCAAATAATCTTTCCAGTCGACTACACCATCGACACATTTAACCAAGCAGAACATCTAATAATACTAGATCTGAATAGGAAGTGACCTTCATCATTTTAAATTTAAAAAAATAACCTCAAAGTTTTTGACAGACCCTGTATAAATAGTGGTAACCCCTATTTTTTAATACATTCTAATAGAGTAAGAGCCTGTGTGCGGCAGACCTTCGTTATTTTGTAAAAGCCAAAAGTTTGTCAGTGCATGCACCTAAAGCCGCGTCCAGACTTGCAACATTTCGCCAAACATCCGTCCAAACTAACCAACTTGTTTACGTGCTCCTTTGACGCCAAAAACCGACAAGGTCTGAATCACCAGCGAATCATTCATCAACCCTTGGAACGACGTGAACTCCGTACATGTCCACGTCCTTGCTATTTGGTGGGTATGCGGCGTTGAGCGGCACGGCGAATTGTTGCAAGTCTTGACGCGGCTTAACATAGTTAGAAACAATAGTAGACTATGAAGTCCAAACTAACCAACCTGTTTGCGCGCTCCTTTGACGCCAAAAACCGACAAGGTCTGAATCACCAGCGAATCATTCGTCAGCCTTTGGAACGACGTGAATTCCGTACATGTCCACGTATGCGCTATGTGGGGGTATGCGGCGTGGAGCGGCACGGCGAATTGTTGCAAGTCTTGACGCGGCTTAACATAGGTAGAAACAATGGTAGACTATGAAGTGTGGCTCATAGTGGCTTTGTCAGGTACCAGGTACCAAAGGTTAATGACTTGAAACTTAACTTCAACGTCATTTTGTAAAAGCTGAGTTTAGAAATAGGAATTAATAGTTTGTAAGTCAGATTCCAAACGCCCCCTTGAGCTTGAGGGCCCCGAGCACTGCCCCGTCTAGTCCTATGGTAGCTACGCCACTGCCTAGACATATGACAAGACATGTTGTTTTAAATTGTACTATTTTTCTGTGGTAAGCCATAGATAAATCCTTTACTTACTTATCTATCGTCATTTTGTAAAAGCTGAGTTTAGAAATAGGAATTAATAGTTTGTAAGTCAGAGTCCAAAGGCCCCCTTGAGCTTGGGGACCCTGAAGCACTGTCCCATCTAGTCCTTTGGTAGTTACACCACTGCCTAGACATATGAAAAGACATGTTGTTTCAAATTGTACTATTCTCTGTGGTAAGCCATAGGTAAATCCTTTACTTACTTATCTATCGTCATTTTGTAAAAGCTGGGTTTAGAAATAGGAATTAATAGTTTGTAAGTCAGAGTCCAAAGGCCCCCTTGAGCTTGGGGACCCCGAAGCACTGTCCCATCTAGTTCTTTGGTAGTTACACCACTGCCTAGACATATGAAAAGACATGTTGTTTCAAATTGTACTATTCTCTGTGGTAAGCCATAGATAAATCCTTTACTTACTTATCTATCGTCATTTTGTAAAAGCTGAGTTTAGAAATAGGAATTAATAGTTTGTAAGTCAGAGTCCAAAGGCCCCCTTGAGCTTGGGGACCCTGAAGCACTGTCCCATCTAGTCCTTTGGTAGTTACACCACTGCCTAGACATATGAAAAGACATGTTGTTTCAAATTGTACTATTCTCTATGGTAAGCCATAGATAAATCCTTTACTTACTTATCTATCGTCATTTTGTAAAAGCTGAGTTTAGAAATAGGAATTAATAGTTTGTAAGTCAGGAGTCCAAAAGGCCCCCTTGAGCTTGGGGACCCTGAAGCACTGTCCCATCCAGTCCTTTGGTAGTTACACCACTGCCTAGACATATGACAAGACATGTTGTTTTAAATTGTACTATTCCCTGTGGTAAGCCATAGATAAATCCTATAAGTAATTGAAATGTGATTGCGTTTTTTTTTTATCACAGAAAAATATTTTAAATTATTTCTTACTGTCCTTAATAAAGAGTCGATGCCCATTTAAGGACTACCCGGGTTTTTTTTTGTCTTACGTTTCTAGTAACACATTAAAATTCATTTGTTTTATTCATAGGCACTGCCCACTGCGTTATCCTATCTTGGAAGACCCACTAGTTTGATTGTAATTTCAAATGACAAGGCTGCTCCTTTTTGTAAGGCTTCGTCTTTCGTGTTACATGTGCAACGTAATTAAATGAATTACATAAAATTCAGGGGAAATCGGGAGGGGACATAGTCCGTAATCGTAATGTACGTACAGGGTGGTGCCTTTTCGTTGTTCTTGCAGGGTATAGCGAAAATTAAAATCTAATTGCAACAATCTCGATTAGGATTTTTAAAACAAATTCAGTGTTAAAAGGTGAAGCTAACTTAATTTATTTCGGAGATACAGTGTATTTTTTAAATTTTGTCAATTTGGCCAGGCACCTATAATTTGCTTGATATTAAAGATATATATATATATATATATATATATATATATATATATATATATATATATATATATGTATAAAAAGGAAAGTTTAAGAAATATTTATAGAAGGAACAGTTTAAAAATGTAAATTCGGTGCTCTTTAATAAGAAAAAAATCACAAAAAGTTTAAAGCAAATAAATCGGCATGCTTGTCTCTCGCGGCCGCCTTTGCTATATTTCTTTATGATATGCCGGTTGATGCAGCTGGTCATCGCACTATGGGATAGAAGTTAATTTTTTTGGTCAAAATTCTGAAACTTACCAATCTTAAAATGAGGTGCTTTTTACTGGAAAAATATTATAAATTATTACAAATGCTTTTTGGAGACTTAAAACTTATTATATGTTATTATAAATTTACACCCCTTAACATTATTTTTTTATTGTACAAAAATAAACTAAAATGTCAGCTTGTTTGGTTAATTCGGTAGTATTCTAATTAGTAATCCGATGATTATTATCTCATATGATATACAGGGTACGACAATAGGTATGATTTTTTTAAATGGAATACCCTGAATATTATATCACCACCAAAAAAATCTTTTAAAATGCTTTAAAAAATACTACATTTGATGTGTCTATCTCAGAAGCGTAATAGAGATACATCTTTCCAACTTTTTTATTTATTAACGTATAAAATAAAGAAAAACACTGTTTTATTGGGTAGATCCTGTAGAATCCATATCTTTCATCAGAATGCTTTTATCTTTAGGATATGCAGTGTAGGACAAAACATATTCAATTTTAAAATGGAAAACCTTGTAAATTATAAAAATCTTGTATCTGTCCTTACACTCAGAAGTAGCAAAAAGTAGGAAGTTGTAAGTACAAAAACTGATAAAGAAAAAGGTAAAAATCTTTGACAAAAGTAGCGAGACGTCGTGAGACTGCATCGGAAACACAACAATAGCTCTTATTATTTAAACTCTTTTACTTTTTTTTAGTAAACAAGGCTAAAAATAAACTAAGTAGATTAAATGTTGTATATTTATGTTTACTTAAAATACATTTTCAAGTTTCCTATTACTCCAATAGAAGTCGTCATATCCTTTTTATAATTTTACGTTGTTGAGTATCTACTTTGAAATACACAGCATGAGCCATTAAAATTTCAAAGTTGCTTTTTGGCCAAAATAATGGATTTCTATCCCATAGTGTATCGACGCGTCGCTGTAAAGGATATCGGTGCCTTTGTATAAAATAGTCCGATTGCAGGCGGCCTTTTTTATGTTTTTTTGTATTATTTTCAAAGGGAACCGAATTTGCACTTTTAAAATGTTCTTGCTATACGTAGAATTCGGAGGCGTGCCTACATTTTTTACGAACTTTAATATAAAAGTTGGGTTTTTTAAAAGAAATACCCTGTATATTTTATCATTACTTAAAAGGTCTTCTTAAAAGCTGTAGAAAATACTAAACTTGATACATTTATTTTTTAATAGTTTCGAAATATGGCCATCATGGAGATTTTTTTATGAAACACCATGTATATTATATTACCATTGCAAAGATATTTTAAAATGCCACATTTGATATGTTTATCTCTTATAGTTTTGGAAATATTACCATCTAAATCTAAAAAATTTAGACATAATTTTCATTAAGGTAAAAAATTGACAAAAACATTTTTTTTGTCCTATTATTAAAAAAGGTACTTTACTCTTGGTAATTTTTTATATTTATCAGTTGAGACGTTGCGACCAGTTTTTCCAAAATGATATTTAAACATTTTAAAATTTTTAGTTCATTTGTCCTTTTTAAACACCTATCTTGGGACACACTGTAAATAAAGTGATTAATTGTAATAAAATTGTTAAAAATAATAAAAGTTTAATGTTTAGTTAAGCAATATTTTTAAACATAATTTATTTATTCAGGTAAATTTTATTTTAGATGACTACTGTTATGACTAACCTAATAAAATACGACATTAATTACAAGAATTAAAATATTTATTGAAAAACATATCAAAAATGCCGACAGAACTTAATTTAGTGTTGGTAATCATTTATTATTAAGTTAACTACTCATCTTTTATTATCTGATTGTTAGACGATTAGTTTATAATTTCCATTATAATTATCTCATTTTTCGTAATAAATCAAAGATTAAATTCTTAAAAGAATAAATCATCATTTTTGGCTTATTTTCTTTTAGCTTATGTATAAATATACCTGTTTCCTGGTATCCAAAATTGTCCTTTTTTTTGTTGGACTTATGAATATAAGAACACCAGTTAAATTGTAGAAATTACGCGTTAATTTATGTCATTTTTTTCTGAAACAAACATCAATTTTAGGCGAATAACCAATGCGCTGTGTTGACGTTTAATTTATGTATTATACGTCAAAGTTGTCACCGCGCTTATAATTGGTTAAACGCCTAGAATTGAATGAGAGTTGGTATACTACATAATACACATATTTAAAATTATTATGCACAAGAAAATGCCATTATAGTCAGTATATTTTTATATATTTTTTATTCATAAAAAATTTACAGTCCCATTGTGGCAGTAAAAAATAACTCAAAGGAAACTACTAAAGACGCTTCCATCTTGCACAGTCTTTTATTGTCAAGAGAAAAACAATAAAAAATGAAATACATATTGTCGACGCTCCACCTTATTTTGTTTCAATTTTTGTCTAAGAAAAACACCCAAATAAAAAATGTATTGCAGTGTTTAAAAAGTCAGTAACCATAGTGAAAACAACAAAAAACTTTATTTGTTTAGAAAGCCAGTAGCCACGGTTTTTAATAACAAAAATGTAGCACCTAGTTTTAAAAAGATAGTAACCATGGTAACAACAACAAAAATGTTTTGCCTTGGTGCAAAACAGTCTGTAACCGTGGTTACAACAACAAAAACTTGTATTGCTTTTTTTCGAGGCTACTAACCCCACTGGATTTAAAGCAAATTAATCAAGTTGGGCCCGAATTAGCCCCTAAACGACCTAAATAATAGTGACAAATTTCATTACAATCGGATAAAATCTGATAAACATTTTTTGCTTTTAAAGAAATAATAATTTACGGAGAGTTGATTTTATGCACAAAATCTTAAAAAAAAAGAATTTTTCTTCATTATTTTTAATTTTTAAGCTAAAATGTCATTAAAAATTATTTAGAATAGCATGTTGAATAAGTTTATTTATTTTACAGCGGTATCAAAACGTTTTATAAATCTAATTAAAGTGTTGTAAAAAAATTAATTAATTCAAATTTTTATAAAAATACCTCAAAAATCATAATTAGCTTTTCAAATTCCAGCTTCGTGCTTCCTCCTAAATTCATACAACACAATTTTCCAGCTGAAAACTAATGTGATCAGGGCGTTTTAGCTCAATTATGAAGTTCAATAAACAATACAATATACAATACAAACTTTATTCTAAATTAATTTTCTAAATGACATCTTGTTTAAAAATAAAAAATAAGGTAGTTTACTCTGGGGTAATATAATATTTTTTCAAGTTTTTGCAAACCCTGTATACAAAATCAACATTTTCTCTTCGTGAATCATATTTTTTTACAGTTTTCCTTTTGTAATCCCTATCCGTGAAAAGTCTGTATAAAGGTTTTTTTTTCATAAAATAGCTCAGAAATTACCCCAATTAAGAAACCTCCTGTATTTTTTAACACGCTTTTATTAACTTGGGTTGTAACTATCTATCTATCTATCTATCTATCTATGTAACGGAATCTTTGAGCCTAATTTTTACCAACTTCCAGCTATTCGATTTCTTTGAAACTTTGCACACGTATTAAGGACCCATGACAATGCAATAATCTGCAAACAGTATCCCGTTATCCTGGTTAGATCGCCAGGATAAAAAAATTCCTTTATATTATAAAAACAACACCTGTGTTGCCATCTTTTGGCAACATCCCAAACTTTTCTCAGGAACTTTAGCTACTCTTGACAAAATGGCGAAGGAATTTTTAGTGAATAAACTGGAGCATTTTTACATACATACATACATACATGCATATCGAACTAAAAATGAAAAATAAATAATAGTTTAAAAAACTAAAAAAACACGCTTTTATATGCAACCGAACTAAAATTAGAAAATAATTTTTCATTAAAAAAAATATTGTCACTTCAGAGTAAAAAGCGTAGGGTGCATTTTACTATTTTTTTCATAACTTTTCCCTCATAGATATTGGCAAATATAATAATTATAACATTTAATATATTAAGCACCCCACGCTTTTACTCTGAAGTGACAATATTTTTTTAATGAAAAATTATTTTCTAATTTTTAGTTCGGTTGCATATAAAAGCGTGTTTTTTTAGTTTTTTTAAACTATTATTTATTATATTATACAATGCATTCCAATTAAAACGAGCCACCCCTTATAATTTGTTTATTTTTATACTTATAAAAACATCCTGAAATACGTCAATTCTTAGTAAAGTAAGATGTACTTAATGTAGTATTTTCTTAAAACTCTTTTAAAGATCTTTTTATTGATAGTATAATAGGGTGCTTTATTAAAAAATATACACCATTTATACCCTGTATATTATCACTAGTATTACCATTTAAACGATTTTTAAATACCACATTAAGTACATCTAAGTTTATTAGTTTTGGAAATACGGCCATCCCAATCAGGTATTTAGGGTAATATTGAAAATATAGAAGGAACAGTTTAAAAATGTAAATTCGGTGCTCTTTGATAAGAAAAAAATCACAAAAAAGTTTAAAGCAAATAAATCGGCATGCTTGTCTTCGCGGCCGCCTTTGCTATATTTCTTTATGATATGCCGGTTGATGCAGCTGGCTATCGCACTATGAGATAGAAATTAATTTTTTTGGTCAAAATTTTAAAACTTACCAATCTAACTTAAAATGAGGTGCTTTTTACTGGAAAAGTATTGAAAAAAATATTATAAATGATTACAAATGCTTTCTGGAAACCTAAAACTTATTATATGTTATTATAAATTTACTCCCCCTTAACATTATTATTTTTTATTGTACAATATAAACTAAAATATCAGCTTGTTTGGTTAATTCGATAGTATTCTAATCAGTAATCCGATGATTATTATCTCATATGATATACATGGTACGACAATAGGTATGATTTTTTAAATTAAATATCCTGAATATTATATCACCACCAACAAATCTTTTAAAATGCTTTAAAAAAATACTACATTTGATCTGTCTATCTCAATTAGTTTCGAAATATGACCATCTAAATCTAAAAAATAATTTTAAATTATTCGTAAAAGCGTAATAGAGATACATCTTCCCAACTTTTTTATTTTTTAACGTATAAAATAAATAAAAACTCTGTTTTGTTGGGTAGATTCTGTAGAATCCATATCTTTCATCTGAATGCTTTTATCTTTTAGGATATACAGTGTAGGACAAAACATATTAATTTTTAAAATGGAAAACCTTGTAAATTATAATAAAATCTTGTATCTGTCCTTACACTCAGAAGTAGCAAAAAGTAGGAAGGCAATTGTAAGTACAAAAACTGATAAAGAAAAAGGTAAAAAATCTTTGACAAAAGTAGCGACACTGCATCGGAGACACAACAATAGCTCTTATTATTTAAACCCTTTTATTTTTTTTAGTAAACAAGGCTAATAATAAACTAAGTAGATTAAATTTGTATATTTATATTTACTTAAAATACATTTTCAAGTTTCTTGTTACCCCAATAGAAGTCGTCATATCCTTTTATAATTTTGCGTACATGTAGTTTGAATATCTACTTTGAAATACACAGCACGCTGGATAGCGGCGCCTTTGTATACACGTTGGTTAATTTGGCGTTTTCAAGAAAAAAATATATAATGTTTAAGATATGGAATTTTAGATTAGTATTAATATCAACTTTTATTTGCAAAAAAATTAAAATCTTCTATGTTTGCCCTTTTGAAATATGATGGAAAAAAGTATTTTTTAATATACAAAATAATTACGGAGTTTTAACCTTCGGATGCAAAGGTTTTTATTTGCAAAATAATTTGTTTGGAACTTTTTTGAAGAATTAAAAACTTGCCTGTACTGTGTTATTGATAATAATTTATTTACTAACATAACAGAAAAAAATGGCGATAAAACAAACCTAAATAAAAATTATTTGTATAAATTAAACAAATCTTTAACAAAAATACAAACTTCTTAAAAGATAAACTAAAATTTAATTCCTGGAAAAACATAATTTTACAAAATAATTTATATATTATTATAAATGTTGTGAATTGTATGAGGAAAGACATCTAAGTATTTTCTTTTTGTAATTTTCGAAATCATTTACGTTTATTCTAAAGTTTTTTTCAAATATTTTAAAAGAATAATGTACTTGTTCCGAGGCCTGCTCGGAAAAAGAAACCCAGTGGTCGCTTATATTGCTCAATAAATTCTGGTACGTGCTGTTGTAGAGCGTGAATTTTGGGTGTTGGATGAATATTAATTTTTTCAATTCTAAACTAAACTCGTTAATATATATTTTATAATTATTGTTGAGGGTGTATCCAAAACATGCGTTAACCACCTTGTTAAATGCATAAAACACCGGCACGTATTTATTTTCTAAAAGTAAAATTTTTATTTATTCAAATATATAGATTATATTAATATTTTTTAATTCAATGTTTTAAGTTCTTTCATCTGTTATGAAAATATATTTTCCTAATTTTACCTGCATGAAAGCGACTCCAAAACATCTACTTTCTTTAGAAGTTTTCTGGCGCTATTTCCATTAAACTTCCCATGTTGATCAGCTCCAAGGGACAATTTTTGAATCCATTTTTCCGCCACCTCAGGATATTCACATTTAAAGCTATCAAATATCTTTGGCGTAATTTCCAAAAGAATATGAAGTTCTGGAGGGGTGTATGTAGTTTAGTACTGGGAGTGTCTTCGTCTCCGATTATTAAAGGTAAGTTAGTGCAATTTTCTAAAATAAAGTACCTAATAATAACTTATTTAACAATTTTGGTTTAAAAATTTAATATGAAATTTTAACAGTAAAAGTATTATAATATAAAAGTTAACTTACCATATCTCTTTGCTTTAGAAGCATCTCCCTTAGCTTCTGTTTTCCATAGTCTAAACTGATTTGAAATGTTTTTTTATGGTTCTTGGGGACCCTTTATTGCTTATGAAGCTCTTTGCGTTTATATTACACCAAGGGCACGGGTGTGATGAGGCATTGCTTTGGAGTCCAAGAAGCACCATAATCAACTTCAAATCAGCTGCAAAGATGTAGGGACATACTCCACATATTACCTGCAGATTAAGTTCTTCCAAGAGCGTTTTTACATTTTCATATGTTTCCGTGAAATTTGGTCCAAGACCAATAATGAATAATTTTTTTATGCCTGAGTACTTATACTTTGCTTCTTGATTGCCGTTAAGAGGCAGTAGAGTCATGCAAATTTTTAACGAGCTTTCACCCATATCTATCCCAATTTTAATGTCGAAGTCATCTTGTAGACTTCTGGCGTTTAAAATGTACGGTAACGAGAGCTGGAAGATCATTACAATGTACAAAAAAATGGTGTGTGTTGATTTTTGAACATTTGATAGAAGGTAATTCTGTTAATGTAAAGAAATTATCAAGCAAGTGTGTTTTATTTAGAACCTTTTTTCAGCGTACCTTCCACTCAAATTTTTAACTACATTGCGAATATGCTTAGCAATTTTTTCCATTACAGTTACAGATAAATTGCAGTCTTGCTCTAATTTCATCAAATGTATCGACATTTAGTACTTTCTGGTGTGGAAGCTTGTTTTTATAAATTATTTTTAATTTCATGTCTTTACCTCTTTCTTTTTTAAACTAAGTGAAGTGAGCCCCTTGGGAGAGTTGTTCCTCATGCAAGATCTGAGTTGCAATATTATGTTTAGTGTCTTCACCAACCAAATGAAGTGTGTTTTTTATTTTAGATGTTTTATTACATTTATGAGTTTTACCTCTATGGAGTTTACAGTTGCATTTATTACAAATCTTTATAGATTTTGTCAAAGTTTTTCGTTAGCTGTAGGCCTTCCGACAGGTTCTTTCTGAATAACAAATGAAAATGGTAACAGATTTTGTGATTTTGGATTGGGCAGGTTCTCAGTGTGGGACACTTGACATATCTGGTGAATTGCATTTTGAATCGCGTTTTGGTCTTATTTCTTAGTTTGTTATAGTCGATAATTTTCAGTAATTTTTGTGTTTTTAATTTAATGTAACAGCTTTTACATAGTGCATTTGGCGTACACCAACTTTGGAGTCGAAATCAGGTGAAAGCAGTTTCACTGAAACTTCAGTTTGAGCGCCAATATTAACTGCCCTTGGTGCTTTATTGAAACATTTATAACAAACCGTAGAACGGGCAAACTTTATGATTTTTAGCTAAGCGGGGCACTTTAAGTACACAAAACAACTCCACAGCATTAACACTGCCCTGAGGTAAGCTAAAGCAAAACAAATACTTTCTAAATAAATTCGAAAATTTAATAGCAAAAAAAAATAAAAAATGCTCTGACTGAGATAAAGTTTTATTCTGGACATTCCTTATCTCGGTTTAAATTTTTTGACGATATGGTAGAACAAAACAGATAACAAAGCAAAGTAGAAATATACATATATATTACCGGGTATTTCTCAAAAAGGGCAACATAGAAGATTTTAACTTTTTTTGCAAATAAAAGTTGATATTACCACTAATCTAAAAATCCATATCTTAAACATTATATATTTTTTTTTTCTTGAAAACGCCAAATTAACCAACGTGTATAAAATAGTTCAATTGCCTTTTTATGTTTTTGTATTATTTTCAAAGGGTACCGAATTTGCCCAGTTAAAATGTTCTTACTATACCGCCATTTTGTAGTAGGTGAAGATATTGACTTTATAATTTAGGGTTATAAAGTACTCGTCAGGACCTTCAAAATGATGTGCCACTTGACCCCCTTTCCCATTTAAACTTTTTGACGTTTGTGTTGGTGGGGGGAGGGGATAACCGTGAATAAGTATATTTTGACACAAAAATGTGTCCGCCTAAAAATAAAATGACGTATTTTTGGATTTTTTTTATAAGTGTATAATAATAACCTAAATTATGGGGGATGGGTGTTTAAATTGGAATGCACTGTATAAAGTATATAAGTAATATTTTAATAGGTTTCTTAACAACGTATGAGTACTTACTTAAAAGTAATACTTTATCTGATTATATTGACAGTTATAAATGTATAATAAAACTTAATTTTAAAACTAATAAATGTGTCAAGAACATGCTCTGAATAAATACAATTAATTACCAAAAGTCGTGTTTTATTAATTTCATTGTAATGGAATTAAAAATTAATACGTCGAGGTTAAAATTAAAAAATTGTATAAACTATTTCAAAACATACATTTCCTATTTTAAATACATTTTTTTTTCTTATTTTTTTAAGTATTTTTATTTTATTGTATTTAAATTAAAACGAATTTTAAAAAGGTATTTTGAAAGTACATAATTTAAAGATGATGGTGCCGGTCGACTTTAAGGACAGTTGAATTTGTGAAAAAATTTTTAATTAAAAAGTACCCACCTTTTCATATAAATAAAGAAAAATAATAAAAGAAAAAAATGCGGAAAAATTCAATATTTTTAGATTAATTTCATTCTAATCAGATAAAATCGACATGTTTGTTGTGCCTAATTATGAAAACTCGTTGATATCTTGCTCGTTTTGTGACAAATTGTAACGGCGTTGTCAGATTGTACAAATATTTTTAAAATTTATCTAAATTTCATGTCAAACTTTTTAAAATAAAAACTGTTATATTTCGTCATACTCTTTTTTATGCATTTAAATTGCATATAATAGTTTTAAAATTATAATAGCGCCCAAAAGGCACGTTGCTATACGCCAAATAATAACTAAAACTAACCAGAACCAACCTTATTTTTAAAATATTCTTCCTACTCTTAGCACACAATTCTTTCTATTTTTATCCTTCTTAAACCCCATTTTTTAATTTTGTTTTTACATTCCTTTTTTTAATTAAAATGCACAGGTTTACAATAAAAATGCCGCAACCATGAAGCATTTATAATTTAATGCAAAAAAGTCTTAAATTTAACTAAGATTACAAATTATTTGTAAAAAAGCAATAATAAAGTAAAAATGGTGTTAGTTTAATTTCTCATGTTTGATGCCATTAGCCGGATTTTTAAAAGTGCAAATAATAGTAAAATAATACCCCGCCACATAGCACAGACGTGGGCGGAATTCACATCGTTTCAAAGCTATGGCGAATGATTTGCGGGTGATTCAGAGCTTGTTGGTTTTTTGGCATTAAAGGAGCGCGCAAACAGGTTGGTTAGTTTGGACGGATGTTTGGCAAATTGTTAAAAGTCGGGACGCGGCTTTAAGAGAATAATAAAAACTCGGTAGAAAACAAAGTAAGTGAGGACTTTCTAGGTTTCCAGCAAAAAGGAGTAAATTTTACCCAAGATTAAGAATTACTTGTAAAAAGAAGGAATAATATAGTAAAAATGGGGTTAGTTTAATCTTCATGTTTGATGCCATTTGCCAGATTTTAAAAAGTGCAAAATAATTGAAAAATAATATCCCGCCACATAAGCGCGGACGTGGGCGGAATTCACATCGTTTCCAAGGGCTTGGCGAATAGTCTGCAGGTGATTCAGAACTTCTTGGTTTTTTGGCGTCAGGAGCGCCCAAACAGGTTGGTTAGTTTGGACGGCAAATTGTTGCAAGTCTGGACGCGGCTTTAAGAGAATAGTAGAAAACTCGGTAGAAAACAATTGTAAAGGGTTTACCAATAAGATGAGGGTGACCACACGTCCTGATTTTGGCGAAACAGTCCCGCTTTTTTGAGAAATGTCCCGCGTCTCGGCGATTTTAGAAAATGTCCCGATTTTTTTGGTGTTTTTTTGTTTAGGGAAATAAAAAATAATTGTCTATTGTAATAAAGCATAGTTTTAAAGGTGAAGACTTTATTTAATTTTTTTGGTCATCAAAACATTTTTGGCCAAAAAAAAACAAAAATTTAAACTTATTTTCTTGTCCCGATTTCTTTCATGGAAAATGTGGTCACTTTACAATAAGAGCGTCAGAACTTTAAAATGTTGCTGTAGTAAAACTGCTTAGAATTAGGTCACAGTTATGTTCAGTGATAGTGTCTGCAAGTTATTATGGAGAGATACAGGTCTTAACAACGAGTAGAAATTATTAAAAATGTAATTATTAAAATTAAATTATTAAAATTTATTATCAGAATGCCGGTTATTTCGAGCAATGATAATGTAAACGAAATGTAAAACCGCGTCCAGAATTGCAACAATTCGCCAAACATCCGTCCAACCTAACCAACCTGTTTACATAAAATAGTTGTATAGCTAATGTATGTAATAAAATGTTTACGCGCTACTTTACCGCTAAAACCAACAAGCTCTGAATTAGGGCTGGCAACCGAAACCGGTTTTTCGGTTAACCGGTTTTCGGTTAACTGCGGTTTTGGCCAAAACCGAAAACCGGTATTCGAAAAGCGGTTAACCGGTATTTGAAAACCGGTTAGTCGAATATCGGTTAACCGGTTTTAAAAAGCGGTTTTCAATACCGGTCTTTGGATAATCGGTTTTCGAATACCGGTTTTTTGGATAATCGGACCAAAATGAAAAAGCGCTTTTCGAATATCAATTAATAGGTTTTTGGTTGAGGCTGAAACCTATGGCGGCGTTTTCTAGGGGTGGCAGACGTAGAATTGAAAAAAATGAAAAGGAGGACCTTTTTTTTTTGTCTTCAAAATTATTTCAAAAATAAAAGAAAATGAAAGGGGCGGCGAAAACGAAATAAATTTCGGTGTATCGTTTTGAAAACCGTTTTCGGTTTTTCGATCTTAAAAACCGGTTTTTAATACCGGTTTTTTAATATTCGGTTAACCGGTTTTTAACCAAAACCGGTTTTTTCAAAACCGATTAACCGGTTTTGTTTTTTTCCGGTTTTTGCCAGCTTTACTCTAAATTACCCGCAAATCATTGAAACAATGTGAATTTCGTCAACGTCCACGTCCGCGCTATGTGGCGGGGCATGCGGCGCGGCGTGGAGCGGTGCGGCAAATTGTTGCAAGTCTGGACGAGGGTTAACGTGTAGGGAAAGCGATATATTTTCAGACGATGGTGGAGTCTGCTGGGCGAGGCTTTAGCCAAGTCCATCAACCACCAAGAGTCCGGAAATATGCGTTTCCTACGAGTTGCTATTTTTTCTTCGATCAAAAATAATTTTTTAATTTTTGTTTTAGATAGCATAAAATATTTTTTTAGTTAAATAAACACAAACATTTTATTCATATTGTAGTGTCACATTGTCATGTATTGTTGTTTGAATATCGAAAGTATAGAAAGCATAGAAAAAGGTGAGCGTCCGGAAAAATATACCTGGCCTTGGCCGAAAAAGTATATTGCCTAGAAAGGCCTTCTACAGAAATAATGCATTTTGAAGGTATGGAAACGTATTGAAAATATGCAGATTTCTGTTCGATCGAGAAACAGAAAAAGTTCCCCATATTTAGGTTTTAAAAGAGTCTTTCCTAAATTAGTTGCTCTAGATCATTATCCGCCCTTTAGTAAGTGTAAATTATTGCAAAATATTGTTAAATTTTTAAAGAATGAATTGAAAAGGTACTGACCCTAAAGTCGACTATAACTGATTAAAAAAACATTTTGAGGAAGGCATAAGCCGCGCTCGTTGCTGCACCGGGGAGATCGGCAGCGTCGATCACCGGAGTTAAGCAACTGGAGCGCGGCCATAACTTGATGGGTGACGGCCGGCTGCACCCGGTTCTCTGCTCGGGGTCAGCGGACGAACCGAGCAGCAACCATCCAAGCTGTGGAATGAATGGCGTGTGAATGAGAAGGAGTAGGTTCAAGGCACAATAAGCCTTTAGGGCTGCAGTGTACCACCTAGGAAAGCGGTAGTCGGACCTAGATGGAAGACCCAAAGGGCGAAAAAAAAGGAAAGGCTTTATAAAAAGCCAAAGCAGTTTTTAAGGGTTAAATCTTAAAATACCAAACCGCAAAATGCAAATGGTTGGTAGTAACAACATTCATGCACTACAAGGTAAATTGCTCAATAAAATTACAGCTATTAACTTAAAAGTTATTGAAAATATGCAATCTTCTCCTTCAAATTCCAACGAGGTTTGTCAATCGTATAATCTAGGAAATGATGTCGTGATGAAACTCTGCCTTTATCATTGAAATACTAATGCCTAGAATAACAACGTCGCGGCGCCAATCTCTACCTACTGCACGAAGGTGTACTTAAATAATTAAATAAACAAGCTTTTTTATTATCTTTTAAACTTAAACATTACTTACTACTAAAGACCTTGTTCCAATAAAAAAGATGATATGAAAAACACGATTTCATTTTATTATTCAATTTTATTTCCCTTTAATTTATTTGATATGTGGCAGTAATTCTCTTTACCTTTTTTCCTTTTCATTTGATTAAATTTTGTTTTTTTTTAAACATTTTGAGATTATGGCCAGTAATCCGAGGAAACTAAATATGGCGAATACAGTGGATGGTCCAATAATTTGTACTTTAATTCAATGATTTACACGTTATCCGGTCAATTTAAACCAAAAATAGGAGTCAGGTTACAAAAATTTGCAACCGGCTAAAAATTGGTGAGAATGTAAAAAGTCCTCATTGATCCGACCCGATGAAAAAAATTTACCTGGGGCCATAGGTCACATAATCGGGTTTTTCGCGTTTTTCAGCGAAACGATAATATTTATCATAAAATTTAAACAAACAAAAATTGTAGATCAGGTAATTATCAACAAAAACCTTTTTAATTTTTTTACTAAAAGCCGCCATTTTTCAGATATGAATCTGTCAGCAATAATTAATTAAAAGATAGAAAATGCACCTAATAATGTATTTCTCAATATTTTATTTACATTTTTAACACGCTTTTATTAACTTGGGTTGTAACTATCTATCTGGCTGCCTATGTAACGGAATCTTTGAGCCTAATTTTAACCAACTTCCAGCTATTCGATTTCTTTGAAACTTTGCACACGTATTAAGGACCCATGACAATGCAATAATCTGCAAACAGTATCCCTTTATCTTTTTTTAATCGCCAGGAAAAAAATTCCATTATATTATAAAAACAACACCTAGGATGCCATCTGTTGGAAAAATTTCAAACTTTGCTATTAAATGAAGAAGAATTTTTTAGTGGATTGCAAAATGTTGGCAACAGTCCAAACATTGCCTGGATTGCCATCTGTTGGCAAAATTTGAAACTTTGCTACTTAATGAAGAAGAAATTTTTTAGTGAGTTGCAATCTTTTGCAAATTTTAAAATTTGCTACCATTGTCATTTCATAGGGGGCTGGTTATTTTCTTTTTGCTGCTTAATTAAATAGTATGTTCTAATTTACTGTTATATTAAGAATTTTGTGCAATATAACGAACTAAAAAATGAAAAATAATTAATAGTTTAAAAAAACTAAAAAACACGCTTTTATATGCAACCGAACTAAAAATTAAAAAATAATTTTTCATTAAAAAAATATTTTCACTTCATAGTAAAAAGCGTGGGGTGCATTTTACTATTTTTTCATAACTTTTCCATCATAGATATTGGCAAATATAATAATTATAACATTTAATATATTAAGCACCCCACGCTTTTTACTATGAAGTGAAAATATTTTTTTAATGAAAAATTATTTTTAATTTTTAGTTCAGTTGCATATAAAAGCGTGTTTTTTAGTTTTTTAAACTATTAATTATTAGAAATAAATTTTTATTAATTTTTCTTACATTCAGTGCTTTTAATAATTTTTTTATTAGAAAATAGCTTTTGCCTATGGCTCAATATCTTTTAATTGTTCTAATAG
>JACEGR010010567.1:0-18419 GCA_014170235.1 Listronotus bonariensis
ACTTAATAGAATTAGACCAAAGACTACAGTCAAAAGCACCGGAACCGGTAATGAATGATTGGTTGGAAGTGCCACAGACGGTCGTCCTGAAAACTATCACATTGGGTGAGGGAGTCATGGTTAGTTCTAGTTAGTTAAATATATATTTTAAAATTTCTTAATTAAGCGAATAAAAAAGATTTAACTAACCATGACCACCCCCAATGTAACAGTTTTGCATGACCGTCTGTAGCGCTTCAAACCAATCAAATTACCGGTTCCGGTGCTTTTACTGTAGTCTGTGGATGATAATTCAATATTTTTAGGTTTGCTTTCGTTAAAATACTGGACCCACTTTTAAAAAAAAATAGGTATATGTAAATCAGGGACGGTCATATCGACTTTCTGAAATGGGGGGCCATAGGCCGGCCCGAGGAAAAAATGTAAAAAGTGTCTGAGGTGGCAAAAATTAACAAGAATGACGGCCTCTGATTTAAATAATGTTTCCGGTTAAAATAAAACGAAATCTTTTGTAATTCAAGGTTCAAGGACGTTTAATGCATCAGGTGACTTTTAGTGTTCATTGATTGGTCGGACGGAAAAGCCGGTAGCCGAACTCTAGACGCTTATGTATTTACCAGGCTCTGACAAATTTTTATCAGACTGATGTCTGCTTTTTAGCTAGGCTGTCAGTCTGATAAATATTTGTCAGGGCTTGGCAAATAAAGCCGTTAGAGGGCTCTATTATGGTACTCTTTGACCAGGTGGGATAATCCAAAGGGTAGTTTTTCCCCGTCGCGGTCGGGTTCGGGGAACGTCGGCGCTCTCCGATCGACATATAATTTCATTGATTGAGAATAAAGTAAAAATTAACCATTAAACGTATGCTCGCCTCTGTATAATTGTTGCCACTTTAAACACGAATATACGCGTACATACTGTCGAAAGCTCGTCGAATCTCGGTCTTGTCGCTGTTTCACCGACCCACGTGCGAGTGCCAGTGTTAGCCTTATCGACTTTTTCGTTTTATCATTTACTACAAAGTTACAAGCTGTTAAATACCTATTTTTAAAGATTTTGCTTCTATTAACATTGTTAATAACGTATTAATATAGGATTAAGATTAATAGGATCAAAAACTTAAAAGAATAAGTATTTTAGAGCCTGTAACTTTAATGTGATTAATAATACTAAAAGTGTAAAAGGACTTTTATAGGATTTTGGACGTACTACAAATGTTCTATTTATAACTTGTTTCTCTAGCACTAACAGTTCCGCAAAAAAAAATGCAAAAACCGAAAATTTTAAATTCAAAATTTTGTAAAAGTTAAATATCGAAGATAAAAATCTGAATTAATGGAATTATTTGTGCCAAATTTATTACTTAATAAAATTTATTTATTTATTTTTTGTTAAAATATTTTTTCAAAGCTGGCAGAGCAAAAAGTGGTTAAAACCCGGTTTATTTAGACGGAAAAACTATAAATTCATTGAGGACCTCTTAAAATTAAAATTTTAAGCTTGTTTGGGCATCCTTTGAGATATTTTGGGTGAGAGCAAAACCAATATTTTTGACTGGTTTGGTATACCCTATATGGTGGACATACGAGGGTGGTTCAAATATGATTGAGACAAACGCTGTAGGCGGCGCGTATGTACGTTTTGAAGGTCGTGGTACCTTACGAACAGTGTGGCATAGTTTTCGTCGGGAGGACATCTTTTATGAGTGAACGTCAAGTCCGATCACCGTTGCGCAACGTATTATCATTCGTTTTTAGTGTTGGAAGGCGTTAAAAACAAGAACATTTCTGTGCTTTTGCAAAATCAGTTTGGAAGCAAGTGCCTGAGTAGAGCTGTTGTTTTTAAATGGGCCAAAGTATTTAATGATGGCCGCGAAACCGTTGAGAATGAGCTGCATGATCGTCGACGGCAAACCAGCATCACACCAGACAACATTCGCCGCGTAGAACAAATAATTTTGGAGGACACAATGTACCATCAGTGCTGAATACTACTCTAACCTTGTGAAAACACACGTAAAACCCGCTTATCGCTGAAAACGAAGGAGCATTCCATCACGAAGTGCGATTCTTCTCTAGGATAACGCACGCCCTCATACCGCGCGTTTCACTCTATATATCTCTCTATACAATATCGAAATTGGGGTGGGTGGTACTGGAACACGCAGTGGCGGATTAAGAGTTTCCGAGGCCCTAAGCACAGAGGCTGTGTAGGCCCTTATTTGCTGCCCCCCCGTATAGTCCAGACTTATCACCCTGCGATTACCATATGTTTGGGGCCCTGCGTGGGGTGTATGCGAGTATCGCTATGATGGAAGCTAAATAAAAAATACTAAAGTGGTGTTTACGTGAAAATTTTTATAATGAAGTAAACATCTTAGACAAACCAAAAACAGGTAATATCAAAACGTAATTATCATATTCACTAACAGTATGAGGGGTCACTCCTGGACTGCCCGCGCCTTGTGATCTCGGACATGTTGGTGAATCTCGATAAAATCTCGGTATAAAATGAAACGCCAGCAGAGAATGGAGGCCCCTGGAAAACAGGAGCCGCAAGCACGTGCTTGTAGTGCTTATACGTTAATCCGCCACTGGGAACACGCCCCCCATTATAGTCCAGACTTATCACCCTGCGATTACCATATGTTTGAACCCCTGAAAGAAACCCTTGGAGGTCAAAGATTCATCACCGACCACGAAGTAGAGAGGTTCGTGCGCACATAGCTCTCTGAGTTGTCCAGAGAATTCTTCAATACCGGCATCAAGAATCTTTCGGAAAAGTAGACAAAATGCTTAAATAGTAAGGAAAGATACATATAAATACTGTAAATTTTTGTAAATTTTTTGATTGCAAATAAACGTGTTAGAATATTTGATCCACCCTCTTACAATATAGAGTTTAAGAGCGAATTGTAAAAAAACATATTGTACGAGGTCTTAGGACAGGGTGTCGTCAAATATAAAAAAACTCATTTTAAAAACTCATAAAACTTGTACCGTGTTGTAGAAAATAAATGATTTTTTTACCTGCATGACGTTTCCTCCTCGTAACCACGTTAATGCCTCCAATGCTTTTTTGTATTTATTATGTCTGATCAAAAATACTGGACTTTCAGGCAGAAATACAAATGTAATAATTGCTAGGAAGGGTAATATCGTACTGATTCCTAAAAAATAAAATACGTAAACAATTTTTTACCCATTTCCTGATTTTTTTTTATCAACATATTATGTAATTTAATTTACGTTATTTATTATTAGATATAAAATAACAGTTATTATTAGTTCTACTAATTTCAATAGATCCATAAAAGCCAAATAAACTATTCCAAAAAAAAATCCGTTTTCTCCGGTAAAATTTGATTTTCCAATGATGGGCTGGTTTTACACTTATCAAACTTCTTGTCAAACAACCTTCTTTGGATATCAAAAAATTCAAGGTTGCCTTGTTAAATTTGTTTAAAGAATTAGAACACGTCCTATTTTTCATCAAATACTTGATGCAAAACTACCAACCCAATGAATTAAAAAGTTACAGTGGGCAACTACTTAACCTCTATTTTATCGTGATTGGTGTGGTGTTTGGTTTTAGCCTGATATTTGCTTGAGAGAAGCTTGTCAAATAATTTCTTATTTTACACTTCTGTCTTGAAACAAATTTTAATATCTATTTAATCAAACCTATTTCACAAGAAGTTTCATAAGTGTAAACCAGCTATAGTCAATAAATATCACTTTTATTTACCTGCAACATATCTCAAGGTAACATTGAACCCAAGGCGTACACTAAAAGAATTCCAAAGGAATAACTAGCAAATGGCCCACTGGACAGCATTCCCCTTAAATGTGGTTCTGTGGATTCCCCTATTAAAACCTGTAAGAAGAAAATTTATAATTCCGACTGGTTTTGGTTAGGTTTTTTTAATGCTTATGTTAAGATATTTATTAAAAGTAAAACGATATTTTTAAAACATGCTTTTATTTAAATGCACTAAAAAGAATAAAACTAAACTTTTTCTTTTTCCAGGCGGAATACCTGATTACAGAAAATCCCTTACACCATGCTATTGATTGAGCTATTTTAAATATATCATAACGATGAAATAAAAATATTCCGGGCCAAAATAATTCTTTAGGGGGTGAAGAGGGGTGGTTTTTAGCGGTAAAAATGTTTTTTTGTTATTTTAAGCTAAACAATGAATTTTATAAAAAAAAATGGTTAAATCAAATAGTTGTTGGTAGTAAAAAACCTACAATTTATGTAATAATCATTTTTACTCTAACTTTAAAAGTTTTCGAGAAAGATCAAAAACCTCCTTTTTTTCGGTATTTAATTTTATTTTCTACAAAAATAATTCGCTTAAGCTGAAATTTACAAAAATATATTCTTTGTACTATTCTAAATATAGGGGAAAATTAGGTACTGTATTTTTTCATCAATAATTATCCAGTCATTATTATAAAAACTTATTTTAAAAGAAAAAAAAAATAAACGTTTTTAAACGCCATTTTGATTCTTTTTTCCTTTCATCAAAAAGGGTCGCTAAGCGCTCATTTTTCGTTTTTTGTCAACTTCGAATAAATACAATAAAAATATACAGGATGAGTTATTTTCGATATTTAGTGAAAGGATCTCAGAAACCGCTGCAGCTACAGAGATGGCTAAATGGGGAAAGAATTGCAGTTTTTAGAGCTTAGTTTAAATAACTTTTGTTTTTTCCCAAAAAAATCATGGCTTACTAGATATTTTGAAAAAACCCTTTTTTTCAAAAATCTTTTTTCCTCTGTAGCTAAGATAATTTTCAAAATAGAAAAAAAAGTGTACATAGAAAACTTGCAGATAATTACCTTCCTCATAGAAAGGTATAATTCGATATTAAATGAAGTGATCCGTTTTGAGCTACTACATAAACTTCCATTTTTTTAAATGGAAACCATAGTTGGCTATGACATTTTTAAAAGGAAATTTTAATAAGCTCTTCAACAATGTATAGCAAGACATACTTTAAATATAAAATAACGCAGTTTTAAACTTACTAATTTTTAATTTGTGTGATTTTTAGTTGGGCACGAAAAAAGTGAAAGTTTTTGACAGCCTTTCCAGTGCATATTTTAACTCTCATATGCTTGTGAATCCCAGTTCACGTAACAATAATTGTTTATGATTATAACGTATTAGAGTTGAGTCCATAAGTAAACAAATTTGGTTTTAAAATATATATCATCGGGATAGGGAATAATAGTGGATTTTTGATAATTTTTGAATCGTAATGTTTCCCTTTTTTACTTAGTTTAAATCAAAGCACTATTTCAAATATGATAGTAGCATTGATAGTAGTAACTTAAGTTGTTAAATTAATTCCTACTGTGAATTGTTGGTTTTTGTTATTTATTGTAATGATTTGGTTTGCTTGTTTTTTAATATTTAACAAATTTATAGAACTATAAATGTCTCTTTACACAATTTAAAAAACTTATATCCTGGTTAATGTTTAAAATTACTTATTTAAAACTTATAAAAATGCTCTTTCTATAATTAATAGATTTAAAACATTTATAGTACTGATGAGGTAAAAAGAAAAGTCATTGTCAATAAAACAAATTCAACTGTTTGGGGTAAAATGGCACAAAAAAACTAATATAGAATAATTATGTCCAAAACTAATTTTTTTATGCAAATTAAATCTTGGTAGAAATCATTTTAAAGCCTTTAAAAAGGCCTCTGTAAAAATGTCATAACCAACTCTGGTTTTCATTTTAAGAAATGAAGTTTTCATTTTAAGAAAATGAAGAAAAAGTTTATGTCGTAGCTTAAAAACGGACTACTATATTAAATACCGGATTTTATCTTTTTATTTAAAAGATAAATATCTACAAATTTCCTATTTACACTTTGTTTCTATTTTAAATAATAACTGAGATACAGAAGTAAAAGATTTTTGGAAAAAACGGTTTTTAAAAAATATCTAGTAAGCCATGTTTTTTGAAAGAAACAAAAGTAATTTAAAGTGAGCTCCAAAAACTGCAATTCTTTTCCCATTTAACCATCTCCGTAGCTCAAACGGTCTCTGAGATCCCTTCATTAAACATTGAAAAAACTCACCCTGTATATTCGTCAATAAAGAAAAATTGAAAAAAAAAACACAAAATATTGACATTTTTAATTATACTAGTACATTGTGTAACTTTCGTAGAAAAATTAGTATTGTTAATTAAAATTGTAATTTTGAAGAATTTTTTGTATTTAAAAAGTTTAGAAACAATTTTAAATGTAATTTTTAAAGGACTAAGAAAAAGGTCCTCATCCTCATTTATTTTTAATTTCTACATTTCTCTATCTGTTTACTCTTTTGTTCCCTATTAAAATTATCTTTCCCTATTTATTTTGAGGAGAAAAAAAAAGGTTCTCACTTTTCAATTACGCTCTTTTCCTATTATTTTCAATTGATTTGTCACTTAAGTGCCGGCTGCCCTTTCCTTCATACTGTCCGCCCTTTTATTCCGCCCCTGCAGCGTTGCGCCACAGTGCCTTGCACCACTTGCACCACCCGGTAGACACGGCCCTGTTTAAGTACTCATGTTTACTTAGTTTGAAAAACAAAAATTATTTAAGCACTCAGATTGGGTTGTATAATTTATTTGTTTATCTACTCAGGCAAATCTCTCGACAAGCTTTTATTTCATATAAATTTGGTAATAAAATTATATTTTTATGATAAAAGTTTCAAAGGAAATGATTATTATTTTTTTTAATGAATTTAAATGTGAGCTTGTTTTAAAAATAGTTTTTAACTTAGTAAACTATATTTTTTTCTTACCTGACCAGCAGCTGCACTTAATCCAGCTGATAATCCCGCAACCAATCTTCCTATTAAAAGCATAGCATGGTTTTTCGAAAATCCTATAAGAGTCCATCCGAGGATTAGGGAACTGAAGAAATTTGAAGCACAAGCTTTCTTCCTAGTCTATCCATCAGAAGACCACTAAGTAGCGAGCCAAAAGGTGTGGCAGCTGAGTGCACACTAGCTGAAATAAAAAGACATAACTTTAAAATACTTTCCTGGACAAAAAAACCAAACAAACAAAATTTTGATTAAATTCAGTTTTGGTGTTTTGGCAGATTTTAATTATCTTTTCGTCCAGTTGTAGCTCCTTTTCGTTAATTATTATTTAATATAGTGATTGCAAAAGTTTTATAGAATTAGGTGTTATACAGGAGAAAAGCCAAATGTGGTATCTTGCCCAAAATTTTCTAGCATCCTATTATTGGAGATCCCTGGACCATTTTCCAAGTCATTACTAACAAGGAAATTTTTCGTGAGTAGCTTCATTTTGACGAGACGCCCAACTTTTATCCTTACAACAATTTTCGTTGGTGGTAGCTTATAGGGATAGCAGGAATTAAGTGTGTTGATTTGACTGGTATCAAAAATTTATTACAAACAGGGATTTTCTTTGTTAATTTTCAAGATAGCTATCTACAACTAAACCGAAAAAATCCTTACAAAATATACAGGTTTCCCCCTACTACCAAAGAAATGGTTAACGATGTGGTAAAAATAACTACAAACCAGCTGATTTTTCTTCTGAACTGTGATTAAATAATATTTATATAAATTTAACACTCAAATTGTCCTACAAATTGCGTGGTACGTCATCCCTGGTTTTTTAATGTTTATCAAGTAAATCCAAATATGTAATCTCTGCTACCCCTGTATGCTTTTACCACCAACTAAAATTGTTGTAAAGGAAAACAGTTGGTCGTCAAAATCAAGTGTGGAAAATGACTAATTTCACACGAGTGGGAATATTGTAGCACGAGGCGTTAGCCGAGTGCGACAAACCCACGAGTGTAAGAAAGTCATTTTCACACGAGTACTGTACACTATTTTTCCTACGACCACAAATTATTCACCAAAAAAAATAAATTAAAGTTTGTCTGTTCAGAAAAAATAAAAACAATTGAGAACTTTGCAACACTAGGGTGATATTTACTTTGCAACACTAGTGTGATATATACTTTTCCTCACTGCTATATAATACTGTTTTGACAATATTTTTACATCGAAAATCACCTACCTAGAAGCATTATATAACTTTTATCATTTTGGAATTTAAAAAGGCCCTCACTTAATAAAAATTGTATGGTTTTGTTAGGTAATAACGCTAATAGTTTAATACGGTTTTCTGCTATTATAAGGGTTTTTAAAAATTATCGATTCTTACATATTTTAGACACTCTTCTAAATAAAAACGTAAGTGGTGCATATCCAAAATATTCCGTTTTTTAAAAATATCAGTAAATAAACTTACGGGACCGGGGAGTGAAAAGGGGTGCTGGGTGGGGTAAAATTGGTAAAACGAGTTAATGAAACTGAACATCACATGTAAAATTAAGTAAAATAACAGTTTTTCCTCATATTTTTAAGAAAAAATATAAAAAATATGAAAATTGTAAATGCATAACCTAAAGTCCTTAAAGTAAGGAAAACGACTACCAAACGTCAGTTACCATGCAAAATATGGAAAGCATTTGGCAACGTCGGAAGGGTCTGATTCTATTTATGAATGGATAAAAGAAAGTGGATTCATAAAGTGTGTATTAGCCTTAGGTTTAATTAGGATTAAAAAAAGATTTAACTAGTTGTTTGAGTACACGAAGAAAGAGAGGAAGGAATTTGATCTATAGGCTTTTTTTCTCTGGCGCTTTAGGTCGAACGGTCAAGCGGCAAGGCTGCCTCTATAAAGTACGTGCTCAAAGGTAGAAGGGAGATTTTTAATTTGATCTACTTACCTGACAACACTGTGCCAGTCAGTGAAAGTTGTTTTTTGTGGTTATGTCTATTTTTGTTTATGTTTTTATTTTTCGTAAATTTTAATAAATATAAAATAAGATGATTTTCGCTAATTTGGGTTCTACCGTTTAAGGTAAATAAAAAGTTTTTTTACTGTCACTACAATAAATATGTCACTTGCAAACCAATAGCAGTTTTTAGAATGACATCATAATATGTATCACACCAGTGTTGTAGTACTTTGCAACACTAGTGCTGTAAAGTACTTTGCAACACTAGTGTGATATAACGCATTTTCTATGCATGAAATCAGTGTGCTATTTGCTATTTTCACAAGGCTTGTTAGTAATAACTTCTAAAATTGTGCAATAATTTAACGTTAAAAATTTTCACCAGTGTTTTGGATTTTAAAGCCCTATCTTTTCCTTTTATATTAATATCAGTATCCTGATTCTAAAGAGGAAATACAAATTTTTAGATAGGACAAATTGAAATTTGTGTCTCAGGTGTCACTAGGCTATAATTTTACATTCCCTTTATAATTTTTATTTTTGATGATTAAAACTAATATAAAAATATTGGTTTGCTTAGGTTGGTGTCGTAGTTTTCCAAATCGGTAATCAGATTTGGTAGATATCTCCTAGCATATACAGGGTAGACAAAGGGCAAAACTCAAAAAAGAACCTCTACTAAATCACCAGTAAGAAGAGCTTTTAAAAGATCTGTAAAAAAATACTACATTTGAATATTTGTCATAGTTGTCTATTAGTTTCAGAAATATGACCGTCTAAATCTTAAGTCCATAATATGTTCACATTATAGTTTATATTACGACCAACATAATCAAATTGCATTTTTTTGTTAAATTTTTAGAATGGGGATAATGATATTATTAAAAGAAAATGTTAAGGAAAAATGGGGCTTTAAAATCCATTGCACTGGTAAAAAATTGTGACGTTAAATTATTCCACAGGGTATTCGATATTTTGAGCAAAATGCAACATATAGCTTTTCCCTGTATAACACCTAATCCTATAATAACTTTTTCAATCCCCATAATAGATAATAATCTTAATCGAAGGAGTTACAACTGGACCAAATTATTAAAATTTGTCAAAAAACAAAAAGTTATTTAAAATTAAATTTGAACAAAATTTTGTTTCGTCAGGTTTTTTTTTGTCCAGAAGTGTACTAGTACTTAGCGACCAAGCCGAAAGTAAGAAAAATATCTAATCACATTAAGCCGGCTACTCATTACGCGGTACTTGGCGAGTAACTTGACTCTGGAATATACTTGGCAAGTATTTGTCGAGTTCCAAGTAAGCTATCTACATTACGTGATCTACTTATAGAATTGCGAGTTTTTGGAAAGTACAAGTAAAAAACAACAAGTAGTTTTTAAAGATAAACAAAAGTGAAACGACAGTTTTAGCTGCTTTTGTAACAATCAGTTGTGGTTATATTTTATTAAAAACAGAAAAAGAAGTGCAAACGTAGAAGGTGGTGGGTTACATCTTTTAACAATAGTAAAGAGAGGTAGTTTTTTTGTATATAAAGTGGGTTTGCTACCTGCGCCACTTAACTAGCGCCAGCTGTTTTGCATGTGGCACCATCAAATAGCTAGTACCCAATATAATACCACTTTTGCTAATTACACAAAAAAATTCGAAGTCCTCGAAAAACACAAAGATACAACCCCAGCTTAACAACGTGCCGCCTAACAATATTCAACTTAAAATATTAAAACGCAAATACTGACAAAATATGCCAATCGGACTTTGATAGTTATTCCCCGCGACCCTTCAATTCGACTTGCCAAGTAACGCGTAATGTAGCGCCGGTAAACAAATCGCCAAGTCAAGTACTTGACTCCTTTGACTTGTGATTGTTTTCCGCTACAGCTCGGGAAGTGCAAGTAACTTGCCAAGTCTAAACGAGTCGTCGTATACACTACTTGCTACTTACCAAGAATTGGCAAGTACCGCGTAGTAAGTAACTGGCTTTAAACATTGCATTTTTATGCAAGTGCCACACAAAAGCTGAAATATCAAAAATCTGCATTCTATCCAATGAGACAGTTCATTAAAATTTTTAAAATCGTAAAACTCTTTTAAAGAAAATCACGGGCTTGCTACTAATATCGTGGACACCCGTATATACAGACTGTTTGTTAAGCCGCCTGTTAATAATCAAACTTATCGTCAAATAAAAAAATTGATTGTGGGGGAGGCCCGGAAAGTCCCGCTCAGCGGGTAAAGCCGTCCACCGTCCTAATTTCCTAACGCAACCTCTAATCAATCCAATACTCTAAAGCTGTTTTTACAGTTTGAAGGTTTTCTTGCTGCAACTTTTCGATCTGCACATGCGCATTTCGCTCTTTTTTAAAATCTGCTGCCAAGTGCGCGTGAGCAGATCGAAAAATTTCAGCAAGAAAACTTTCATGCAAGAAATTTTTCAAACTGTAAAAACAGCACTCAGTATAAACAGTAAAGTTAGGATGCTAACTTGTCGTAAAACGTTTTGGATGCTGGTTAATGTAGTTTTTCTTTTGTGAAAATTCAAAGCGTAAGAACCAAACATAAGTATTACTTAACATCAATGATACAACAAAATTATAGTGATTAATAAAATTGTGTTTCATTATGCAATATTAAGGATAATATGTTTTGTAAGATTTTTGAAGAAAATGCCAAAAAAAATGCGGTATCAAGTAAGACCACCCAGAGAAAATAGCTGTGGTCAAGGTGGCACCAAACCACATATTTGCGATTTAGCTGTATAGATATTTATAATTTTGTTTAGTAGTGATAATAAAATTTATCCAGCTTACTTTTATAAGAAATGTATATTTTTTCTATGTTGGGTGTTGCCTTTTTGTTCTTTAGCCCATAATTTTATCATTTAGAAGAATCTAAATATCTACGACTTATAATAAATATAAGATAACAAGTTATATAGTCTAATTTATTTAAAAACGTTTTATTTTATTTTTATTCTTTTTATGGTTAAAAACATCTTAATTAGTGAGGTCTTGTCCACCCTAGGTGGACGGCGGTATACAACCTATCGGTCATCTTCGCCCATTGGTACGGTCCTAAAAATAATGAATTTAAAAGTTTTTTTAACTGAAAATGCACTTGTCCAAAAATTAGGCATACCTTAATATAAACAATAGATTTAAGCAATTAACTTCTTTTAATAGGTACTTATATGTTACTAACACTTCACAATATTTAAATTAGCTAGATAGTTTGTCTTTTAATTCGAATAAACAGTAATTTTTTGTTCTTCAGAAAAGCCGTTACTGGTTGACTCTAATTTTTATTAGCAGACATTATGCGCCCAGAGACACATTTTGTAGTAATAAATTTTGAAGCGATTCTTTCTTTGCGAAAATTCGCAGGAATCAACTCTTTACCCAGCTTATCAGGATCTATTCGGTCTAGTGAATTTGCAGGGACAGGTTTTATCCCTAATCCAGAAAAAGTTTAGTATATGTCGAAGGTATAATATATTGTGGTGCTCGAAATGTTGATTTATTTATGTCAAAACTGTTAACCATTTGCACCTATAGTGTTTCTAAATTATGTTTAACCCAACCCTTTTTTTGTTCAAGGATTCTTTCAATAAAAAAAAATGAAACTAAAAAATCCTGCTACTGATTTAAGTTCAGAGGATATTTGGTAAAAATATTTTATAAAACTAAATTATTAAAAAAACTCTTTTTATAAAAATTAATTTTCTAAAATCGTTAAAAAATATGCTGATTTTGTGATCGTGCTATCAGACCTACCAATCGTAAAAAGTTATTACTTAAGCACTTATTGAGTTAAATAGAATATTAAAATGGTTAAATGTCATATTTTATTTTGTTAAAAGTCAAATTTTGCCTAAAAAAATAAAAAACATGACAATTTAACCATTGTATTTATTCCAACTGACCTAAATCCAAGAAAAATTACTCTTATAAATTTATAATTTTTGGTCAAAGAATCATAAACAAAGTATATATATATATATATATAAAAAGATATATTTTAAATAAGAAAATATCGGTGTTGAAGAAAAGAAAAAATCGCTGCAGGATATACAAGGTGGTTTAAAATTGCGAAATATAACTTTGAAAAAAAAAGAATATATTTTTGATACCTACTATTCTAATAGTAATTAATAATAATTAAAAATAAAAAAATCGTAATTAAAAGTTAAAAATAATTTATTTCCATTGATTATGGTTTCTGGAATAACTTAAGGTTAACGTAAAAAGAACAAATAAAAAAATATTTTTACAATTACGTAGAAAGAAAAGAGATTTTTTAAAATAAAAGCGTTAAAAAGAACCGCCTTATGATATACAGGGAGATCCAAAATTACGAAAATGGTATTTTGCCAATATAAAAAAATTTATTATGAATATTTTTGTATGTACTTACTTATTTAAATACTATTACGTAATAGAAATTTTAATTTTTTGTTAAGTAAATCGTTACCCTTTGGATAATATTTACATGCATTTTAACTTAACTTAATAATGTTTGCATATGTGAAGCTTATTTTAGTTAACACTTAATTTTCCTGAGTAATCATAAATGATAAAAAATGTATAAAAACTTACTTTTTAATGTTTTTGTATTAAGTTGTTTCCAAATATATTTTTCATTTTTTTTTATTTTTTTTTGCGATTTTGAACCACCCTGTATATCATATCATTTTCTTTAAAATCTGTTATTACTTTCTACATAGTGATATGCAATTAGTCAAAGATCCGAATAAGAAGCGACCTTTCCCCATCTGTTGTCGTTTAAACACTTTTTATATATTTGAAACAAAAACCGCTATTGGTTGGCTAAAAAGTTATGGTAAAAAAAAATAAATAAAAAAAAAAAAACAACTTTTACCTTTTTAAGTATAGGTCCGCACTGTGGGCCAGACTACAGCTAAAATGTGGAAAACCTCGAAAAATATTTTTTGCCGATTCTAAGCATAAAAGAAGCTAAATAATTAACTTTTATGTGTTTACAAAATATTTTCAGTGGCCTGTGGTTATTTTATTATACAGGGTGTCTTTAAATTAACCAAAGTTTAGATTTTCAGAAATATAAAATGAAATTTACAAAGAGTAAAATAGGTACTATAAAATTACTTATGAAATAAGAAAATTATTGCGTAAACTAATATGGGTGGAAGGTGGAGGGGGGTAAGAGGTGGGGGTATGGGGTTTAAATATTTATAAATCACAAATTGCATATTTTAAGATACTTTTGTTTAAATTTATATATTGTTTACGTATTACATATTATTATGAAAATTGATTTAAAATTAACATATACTTAACCTATATTTGACTAAAACGATAAACAATATTGATATTTTAACTAATTAAGGTACGAAAATTAACACATTATATCTAACCTACATTTCAATTGAACGATAAATGATGTTAGGACTTAAAACTTCAATGCCGCGAAAAACTACCTAATCAGAGTCGCTAATCAGAATCGCTTTCAGAACTAGAGTCTAAAGATGCATTAGGCAAACTTTCTTCTAGCAGATCTAAGGCTTCTGTGCTAAATTTTTTCTTTTAGGTAAACTTTTTTTTCTTAGGCTAGTTATAACTGGATCTGAAGAAACACACAAACTATTAAACACATCAATATTAGTCGAAATTCTATTACATTTGCGTGAATTATGTTCTCTATATCTCCTGTACTCCTTGTTGCGTGCTTCTTGGGCCTCCTCAGAGAGCTGCCCGATTGGAACAGCTGAAGCACTTATTATTGCTGATCCATGCAAAAGAATTTTGTGGATGCTTGCAGGCATCCTATACCATGAATAGAGTGATAAAAAAATTTTGGCAGTTTCTAAGTTATAGGTAGTAAACTCTTTCGTCTTAATATTGAATCCACTTGCTATGACCTGCAAGATCACATAAAATCGATATATTAATGATTCTTCTATTCCAGTTATTTTGGCAGAAACAGAATAATTTTGAAAAAGACTCTTGCAGAGTTGCCGTCATTTGACGTTCCAGCCCCTGCTTAGGTTGGTCCACAATGATCCCAAGTTGTGTTTTAAATTCGTTTTGTATTTTTAATTTTTGATTTTTAATAATTAATTTTGCTTCGCTTCCTCGTGCCTGCCATTTTGCAATTGGAAGTCGGTATGCTACTTTCAGAAGAAACTCAAAGGATCTTAAAACAAAGACAATTATCTGCATTAGTACTTAAATATAAAGACTACCAGAAACGTTTAAAATGGTTCCAGAAAGGAACATATATCTTCCCAGCCAACACTCTTCTAACCTGTTTTGGTCCGCGACTTTATTTAATATCTAAAAATTAAAGCTCTAACAAAATTTTTCGTTATACCAAAAAATGTTACGCAAAATGTATTCTATAGAAATGTGAAAACCGAAACTTTGTATCTTGAACGGTTCAGAAGTAACGATTAAAAAAAAATTATCCCTTAAAAATCTACCCTTACAATTGAGTGTAACCTTTAAGACTCCTTTCAGCTCCTATTTGGTTGAAAAGCTATTAACCCTGAAAATTTCATCAAATTCGGTTAAGCGGTTTTAGCGGAATCGTGGCACAGCCCTACAGACAGACAGACGGACACCATCACCAAATCGCTAATTTAGTTCAAAATACACCCAAACAACACATTTTCGACGTTATCTCACGATTTTGACGATTTTAAAATCTTCCTAGCTGTAGGCTGGGAAGATAAAAAAATAAATGAACAAACCTTATCCATGCATGAAGAGATGCCATTCCATATTTTAAGTAATCTTCAAACAAAGGTTTTTGCAGAAGTTTTTCTAAATTGTTCATTTCTAACGGGGAAGCTCCACAAAGATAGCATTTTTGTGAAGACGTATCAGTTAAAGAATTAACCATCTTCATGTCTACCATGGTCATATATAAGTAGTGTTTAATAAAAAATACTTTTGAGGATGTTCTGTATGTGGTTTCTAATAATGCTTGGATTTCGTCCTCAATAAGTTGTGCCTCTCGCTTAGAAATTTCTATGGTTTCTTTTAGAAACTGCATTTTGATTGGTCGACATAGCTTTGTTGATGATGGGGTTGGGTTGTTCCATATAATTATTTTTTCATTTTTTTATTTTTTGCATATAGCTGTATGGGAACTAAACATGTAAGTAATAAATTGGAGTCTTGGTAGGCACTATCTAAAAATGCCTGTTTGTATTCAGCTTGGCCTGAACTACCATCCGTCCCCCACTTTGACACTAAAAAAGACGCTCTTTAACTGGAAAATTATCTAATTCTAACGTAGATAACAATCTGCAAGTTGTGTGATCCAGTAGAGATTGTACGTTTACTGTTACTGAATATTCCGTAGATACAATATTTTGAGGGTAACATCGTTTTTTTGCCTCTCTTATATTGTTGTATGATGGATAAATATCTGTTCCATTATTTTTGGCAGACTCGCGGAGGTTTTGATATTGGCTCTTTGACAACCTGCAGTCTATTAGCATTGCTAAAGCACAATCGTCACTAAAACGTTTTGGTTTGCTTTTTATAACATTTTCTTCAATATTGTCTAACTTCTTAGCAATTTTCGATTTTCCGTCTGATCTTAAACTAATTTTAGAAGCAAACAAAAGTTCTTTGGTCTGATACTGTCGTAACTGCTTTGTTCTTTTATATTTGCCAGACAATCCCAAATTTTCAAAATTTTCTTTAGGCCTCCCACCTTTGCTAAAGGAACAATGCAAAATTATATAATTGTCAAGCCATAACCGGTTTTTTTCTAAAAATTTTTTTTTGATTCTGCTAGAATTTAACCATCGTTTTTAAACTGAAAACTTAAATTTGTCGCAAAAACTTTTATTTTAGATTCGTGTTCTTTCCGACATCCTTTACATGTGATTGATAACAAGGTCTCTAAAATTTGCTTTCTTTCCTTGCCCCTTTTAAATATATCTCTGATTTTGAGTTGATGGTTTCTTATATCTAGAATAAACCATAACATGATAGGTAGAATCTTTTTTATTTTACACGATATATTGACTAAAAAATTGTTTCTGTATAAATATAACACTATAATACTCTATGGTTTCGTAATGCTTAGTAGTATTATAAGATACATGGTGACTCATTGAAGTTATTTTTTTAAAAAGTAGCAAAAAGTAGCAGCTCATTATGATTTTGTTGGAAGGAAATGATACCCAGAATACAAAATATATTACTTTCAATAGTAAATTCTAGTAAATATATTAACTTTTTAATGTTAGAACAACAGATATATTTTTTTTCTTTAAGAATGTCCTACATCTTTATATTTTACTAAATAAGTATCCAATCGTTTAACTTATCAAAAAACTAAGTACGTATAAAATTTTATAAACTTACCAGCTTGAAAATCACCCATGGCAAAGATTTGTAAATATCATAAAATTATTTATTTTTCACGAAATTTAAACTTTATTTTTGACAAATTTTTAGACACGAAATTAAACAAATTAAAAATGCTTAAGTTTGGAAACCTGTTACTCGTTTCCATGACAACCAATACAAGTGATTCATATGTTTTAGTGAGCTCCAGGGCCTACTAGACCAACGCACAATAAAATTGCAATTTATTTCCATAGTTTGGTATTTTGATATTTTTCCACATTTTGAAGGGAATCAGGTAAAAGAGATATTTTCGCGCCCCGTTTACCTCCCGTCCATTTTTGCCAATGCGTGGTAAGAAGACAGTCTAAAGAATTAAGGTGACACATTGTGCATATTAATTATGTTTACGTTTTGTTTTTATAAACCATTTTTTTAGGAAAACATTTAGGTTTAAAATAGTGGTCCCCTCCCGCTTAACATATCAGAAATAAAGGTGTTTCGATATTGATTAAAGAGTTACTGAATTAAGTTGTCCGTTACTTTCTGATAGTACATTTCAAATTAAAAAGAAACAAATAGCTATATTTTCCAGCACTGTATTTATTGACATTTTGACTTCAGTCCTGAAGCTTTGCTAAATTTTCGGTTTGAAAATGTAGCAAGCAGTCGAAATATCAATAAATGCATTAATGAGAAAACAAAGTTATTTGTCTCATTTTAATTTGACTAAAGAAATTATGGTAACCATAGTCATACACACAAGCTTTTTTTAATGGGACACCTTGTATATTATTTATTTAATTTTAGTATTTTTATACATTTAAATTATATTTATAATCATTAAGTTATTAAATGGAGTTTACCTATAGTTTATTCTTTTTAAAAATTTAAAAAAAAAACAACCCAAAAAATGTTTTGCATTGTTTAAAAATTCTGTTGCCATAATCAATTACTATGTATTTTTTCAATTACAAATAAACCAGTTCACCCTCGAGTTTACAAAGGATGCCGGCTTCGGTCGCCTTTTTAAAATAAACAGGTTAAAAAAACTTTACGACTTCTACGGTCGACCTGCGTGTCTGTGGCCGGTACAAATAGGATATTTTTGATTTTTCTCAGGTCGCCTGAACGGGTTAAAAAACTGCACAGTTTTGCCCACACACGCTCAGGTCTACCTGAATAAAAAACTGTGCAGGTCTACGTGGGCAGACTGTGGGTATACCCACGGTAGACCGTGGTTACACCTGCACGTCTGTG
>JACEGR010010568.1:0-18419 GCA_014170235.1 Listronotus bonariensis
AGATACACTATTCCTGTTAATTAAATACATGGTGAGTTTTTTTTCGATGTTTAGTACGAGGATCTTGGAAATAGCTTCAACTACGTGGACTAGTTAAAGATTGAAAAAATAGTAAAAACAATAAACTTGGAGCTGTAAGCTTAAAATTTTTCTAGGATTTAGTTCATTCACAGTAAGGTTTGAAAAAAAATTGACAGGCGTCTTCGATGAGCACAAGTACCTGCCAGGCGAACTGAAAGGTGTGGCTGATTTGGATGGACATATTTCCAAAAGTAATAAAGTTTGTACCTAATGTGGTATTTTCTTTAAGCTCTTTTTAAAATTTTATTAATGGTAACATAATATACAGGGTGCCCAATGTAAAAAAAATCTACCCTGTATATTATTACCAGTATCACCATTAAAAGATTTTTAAAAAGCTTGAAAATTAGGTAAATCTAACTTTATTAGTTTTAGAAATATGGCCATCAAAATTAGCCACACCTTTCATTTCGCCTGGCAATTTTTTCAAAGCTACCTATAACCAAAGACAATTGTAGTTTCACTATAGACACCCGGAAAAATGCTAAATTTTTGGTCATCAGCTTGGACGCTCGCTTCGTGGAATTTATGAAGCGGGTATCCATCGAGTACACACGTAAACAGCACGTATAATTTGCCGCTTCATAAATTCAGCCAAGCCAGCGTCCAAAGTGATGACCAAAAATTTAGCATTGTTCTGGGAGTCTATAGTAAAACTACAATTGTCTTTTCTATAACTGAACTAAATTCTAGAAAAGTTTAAACTTACAGCTTTAAGTTTTTTTGTTTTTATTTTTTGTTAAACATTTAGAAATATACAGGGTGATGATGTGCACGGCTGATGCCTGCCAGGTGATGATTTTCGTACTTAGCATGTTATGACTCATAACTAAACAAATAAAAACATTCTAAATTTAATAATATAACACACACAATAAAGTTAGAAACTTGGGAGAATAGATAAATAATACATAGAATAACTATTATATGCATATAGGCCAACATTTTTAAAAAATGTAGTTAGGACGTTTTAATTAAGAACGGCAGAGTAAAGCCTGATTTATAGTTTCAGTAACGTAAGACTTAAGACTTAAAACTTAAGCGTTAAGACGTAAGAAGTAAGCAGTAATGACAAGTCAATTTATAGTTCCTTAATTTAAAGTATCTCCTTAAGTATCTTTTTAAGTTGTCATTTTTAAAAATGTATTTTATAAAATATAATTTAAGTAGATTGGCTCTATGCTGTTTACAAAGGACATCAACGACAATAAAAATAAAATTTAATGTAAAATGGCCCATAAATAACCAAAAATGTAAACATGAGGCTGCCGATTATCGGCGAAAACGACCGATGTCAACCGAGCCGTAAGACTTAAGACTTAAGAAATAAAAATAAACCATTTCTTACTTCTTACGTCTTACGGCTTAATTCTAACTGCTTAAGTTTTTGGCACTATAAATTATCAGGTTACTTGTCACATGTTCATTTTTCTTACTGCTTAACGTTAAGTCTTAAGTCTTACGTTACTGAAACTATAAATCAGGCTTAATCCTTAAGAGAAGAAGAAGATATGTTTCACTTCGGCGCAGCCTATAGAGCAAGTTCCCAGGGCCCCCAGTCCTTTCTTATTTTCTCAGAAAGAAAATATATCAAATAATGTAGTGCTAGTATATATTATGCGTGTATGCATATTTTCTAGCTTGAGCCGACCGTCAATTTACAGGTACTAAAGTTAGATAAAAAAGTACCTACTTTTTAAATCTCAGTGCTGATTTTTATGAATATTTTAGAAAATATTAAACTTTTTCATAATACCCGTTCTGATACCAGACTCATTTCGAGGGCCATAATTTATACCAGGCGCTTTAAAACTTCCAGAAAAATAATGTAACTTTACTTACAATCTGAGTCTTGATTTTTATATACAATACTTAGGAAACTAATTCAATAAAAATGTTTGCAAGGAGCCAGACTAATCAGAGACGCCTAACACTTACCCAGACACACACAAAAGCTTGCTATGTAGATGAACGTGATCGTGGTTGTAGATAGTTTTATACAATTTGTATTTAATAATTTAATTAATAATCTAATGGGTCTTCAGTAATAATAAAAATTAAAGTTCACATTTGTTATTGCCAATAATTACTGCATAATTAAAAATATACAGTGTGTTCCAGGATAGGTGTTACAAGAGGACAAACTACATTTTTAAGTGTTAAGCGTCCTTTTAGGAACATTGATCGCATGGTCAAAAACTAAAAGATACAAAATTTTACTTTGATTGGTATTATAAGGACGAGTTAAAACCAAAGAATTCTTAGAAGTAAACCGTATCGTAAAATATTGTACAGAATTTAATTTTAAGTAAAAATTTAAAGTTAAAGCTTGAAAGTAAAAAAAAATGTTTTTGTTTCTTATACAATACAATAGAGGGCAAAATTAAAAGAAAAAGCTTGAAAGTAAAAAAAAATGTTTTTGTCTCTTATACAATACAATAGAGAGCAAAATTAAAAAGAAAAAGCTTGAAAGTAAAAAAATGTTTTTGTCTCTTATAAAATACAATAGAGAGCAAAATTAAAAAGAAAAAGCTTGAAAGTAAAAAAAATGTTTTTGTCTCTTATACAATACAATAGAGAGCAAAATTAAAAAGAAAAAGCTTGAAAGTAAAAAAAATGTTTTTGTCTCTTATAAAATACAATAGAGAGCAAAATTAAAAAGAAAAAGCTTGAAAGTAAAAAAAAATGTTTCTGTTTCTTATACAATACAATAGAGAGCAAAATTAAAAGAAAAAGCTTGAAAGTAAAAAAAATGTTTTTGTCTCTTATACAATACAATAGAGAGCAAAATTAAAAAGAAAAAGCTTGAAAGTAAAAAAAATGTTTTTGTCTCTTATAAAATACAATAGAGAGCAAAATTAAAAAGAAAAGCTTGAAAGTAAAAAAAAATGTTTTTGTTTCTTATACAATACAATAGAGAGCAAAATTAAAAAGAAAAAGCTTGAAAGTAAAAAAATGTTTTTGTTTCTTATACAATACAATAGAGAGCAAAATTTAAAAGAAAAAGCTTAAAAGTAAAAAAAATGTTTTTGTCTCTTATACAATACAATAGAGAGTAAAATTTAAAAGAAAAAGCTTGAAAGTAAAAAAATGTTTTTGTCTCTTATACAATACAATAGAGAGCAAAATTAAAAAGAAAAAGCTTGAAAGTAAAAAAAATGTTTTTGTTTCTTATACAATACAACAGAGAGCAAAATTAAAAAGAAAAAGCTTGAAAGTAAAAAAAAATGTTTTTGTCTCTTATACAATACAATAGAGAGCGAAATTAAAAGAAAATTTTATTTTATTTTAACTGCTTACTCAGTCAAATTAATGCGTATTGTTAAAAAAATTACATTTTTTTACTTTAATTCTTTAACTTTTAATTTTGATTTTAAATTTAATTCTCTACAACATTAACTTATACAATATTGTTCAATTTTTAAAAATAAAAGTACTTTACTTTTGGGAGTTTTTATATTTTTACTTATAACTCGCCCTGTATAAAACCAATCAAAGTAAAATTTGGTATTTATTAGTTTTGAACCATGGAACTAGTTTTAAAATTCAAAAATGTTTGGCCCATTTGTCTTCTTTTAACACCTATCCTGGGACACACTGTATATTGTTAGTTAATATGCGGTAATTATTGGTATTATTAAATGTAAACATTATGCTTTTACTATATTAAATGAAGACCAATTAGATTAATAAATAAATTGCTAATATTAAATTTTATAAAACTTTCTACAATTACGATCGCGTTCATATGATAGCAAGCTTTTGTGGGTGTCTGGAAAAGTGTTAGGCCCATCTTATTGGTCTGGCTCCTTGCAAATATAATTATTGAATTAGTTTCCTAAGTATTCTATATAAAGATCAGGACTGACATAGTAAGTAAAGTTACATTATTTTTTAGAAAGTTTTAAAGCGCCTGGTATAAACTATGACCGCCAAAATGAGTCTGGTATTAGACGAGTACAAATTTTTAATAATATTTTCTAAAATATACATAAAAATTAGCACCGATTTTTTGTAGAAAAGTAAGTACTATTTTTATCTACCGTTAGCACCTTGTACCTGTAAATTGGCCGTCGCGTCGACTCAAGCTAGAAAATTTCATTACACGCTTGGTATATACTAGCACTACGTTATTTGATATATTTTATTTCTGAGAAAATATGTTAGGTCTAGAGGCATTGGGATCTTGGACTACTGGGGAAGCTGGGTTAATTTCTAGCACACAACCCTTAGTCTGTCGAATTTATCTACGCCTCTAACGAACGGCTACGCTCTACTCTAACGTTGAAGATCAGCTGTATGGCCCACGCGATGGGTCAAAGTCAGAAGTCCAGTGTAAATCGGTAATACGTTTCCTAGGCCAACGGCTCTGGTATAACGACACCACGCCTCACGAAAAATAGTGTAGGTTTGCGGACTGCCGGACAGCTGATCTGCAACATTATAGTGGTAAATTAAGTAGTTGAAATAATTCCTACTTGTTTATTGTTAGTTTTTGGTATATATTTTAATTAACACACTTAAAATACTTTTAATTACTTTAGCGTTTCAATAAACTGAAGAATCTTTATTCTTGGATTTGGATCGCATCAAATTAAAATCGTTTACTGACGTTTCGCCATCGATTGCACGAGACATCTTCAGGGATCTGTATTCTGCAAAAATAGAACACTGAATCTTCTCGTAAAGTACAGATCCTTAGAGATACCTCGTGCAATCGATGACGAAAGGTCGAAAAACGATTTTAAATTGACGCGGTTCAAACCAAAGAACCAAGATTCCTCGATTGACCAAGATCGTGAAAGCTGCCGTTTTATGTTACGTTTTATAAACTTTAAAAAATAAAATGACATAAAAACAAATTTATAACTAATTATGTTTAAAAGTACGTTTTTTAAAGTAAGTTATATCTTGGTATACAGTGTGGGCCAAATTAAACTTGCACACTTTTTCACTTATAATAACTTTTTATCTGTTGCGCCCATCTTTTTCATTTTTAGGTTTGCCAATTTTGATCAAATAGATTTAAACAGGACTGGACTTACAAGACTTTTTCAAAATGATGCATTAAACTTCATTGCAAAAAAACAGTATCTAAAATTAAGCTAATATGTTTATTTTTAATTAATTTACTGGTGACTTTGGTCAGCATCTAAATCAGTAACCACGGTTACCCCACATTTTTGGTTTTCAAAGAAAACTAAAAGAAATCTTTTTTAAATCGAGAGTGCACACTTTATGGGGGAATTATTTATTAAAAATAATTTTAATTTCTAAATCTTAAAATTGTAGACAGATTCGCTTTAACTGAATCATTTCTCATAGTTTGTCTTTAAGAAGCCCAATTATACCTAAATCCGATTTCTTTTGCAACGAGGTTAAATACAATATTTTGGAAAAAGTACTGTAAGTTCATTCCTGTTTAAATCTATTTTACCAAAACTAGCAAACCTGAAGAAAAGATATCTACCTATTAGCCCTTTTAAATTAAAAAAATAGGCGCACCAAAAAAACAACTTGTTTTTTATTTAAAATGTGAAAGTTAATGTCGTTGCTCAAAAACGGAAAACTACATTAAATATCACTTTATTCTATTTTAAATAATAATTGAGCAACAGAAAAAAATTGTGGAAAAATATATTTTTTAAAATATCTATAATTTTTTTGTGCAAAACAAAAAGTGATTTAGCTCTAAAAAGTACTATTTTTTCATTTACCTATATTTGTAACTGCAGCGATTTCCAAGATGCCTGTACTAAGCATAAAAAAACTAACGCTGTATATAGGATGTTACAGAATGTTGTGTAATCAAATTATGGGCAGATTCTTTATAAGAAAACAATAAAAAACTATATATACAATAATTAAACGCTGCTTAAGTAAGTTTTTATTGTTGTTATTACATAATTGCTAATATAAAGTAAAAAAAAACTAATTAAAGAAAATATTCCCTTAGTGTCTAAAAATTACATATATGTAATTTTTTTCTTTTAAATTTAACATGATTTAAAATTTAAGACAAAAAAGCTCTATTTTAATTTACCTAATTTAAAAGAAACACAAAAACTACACACATTTTCACAATCAGTGGCGTTTTCGCTCGAGACACCATTGGACTTATTAAATGTAAAAAGTGAGTGATTAATTACCCCTTAATGCCATAAATATCACTGCCAAATTAAAACACGACTGGATAAGGAATATTTAAAGATATTTAAAAAATACATATATATGTTTTTTATAAGTTTAACACCCTGAATCTTGAAAACAAGGAATTTGCGAACACATGTTTATTATTTTTTTTATATATTTTTACAAGTAGAATCTACCCTTAAATTTTAAAAACAACATTTTATAGCAGCCCGTAGACAGAAAACCTAATAATATTGGCACCTATGCTATTTAAGCACTTTAAGATTGTTTCAAGGATAAAAAAATTGATTAACCTAGATCGAGCTTTAACATAAAATGTCCTACATGCCAATATATGTTAAAATTTTACCTTACGTAGTTTGTTACTGCTAAACATCAATATTACTCATCAGTGACAGATTAGAAAATTACAACCATACAATATTAAATTGTGAAAATGAAAAAATACCTTTTTCATTTAGTTTTATTCGGTTTTTGTCTTAAATTTCGCAATCACATCGATAACTTTTATACTTGTTGTTTATTTTGCTTTTCTCTTTGATTATGGTCCACCCTATTTGTTTTTATGATTCTAGGCTTTATTGCATTTAAACCGATACTAGCAATAAATTACGTTTCAGTTGTTTTTCATACATTCACTTTCATACTTTCACTGTTAAAACCGATAGGTCCACATATAAAAGTTAGATTTCACCATTTCTAATTTTAAGTTTTATGCGAAGTACCTACATACAGTTGTTTCCTAACTACTGCTCGAAACTTAAACGTGCAATTTGTTATGTCTTTTCATGACATGAAAAAGTTCTTATTAACATATGTCCGGACTTACTTTATTTCTGAGATACGGCGTTAAAGTAAAAAAAGTAGGTATTTTTTAAATATCTTTAAAATGCTTTAACCGATTCGGATAAAATTTGATACACCTATAAAATGTAATAAGGACCTTGTCCCTAAATTAAGGTTTCAGGGTCCAGTGGCGTCGCAGTGCGTACCACAGTGTTATTGAAAAAATAAAGGACGTCACTTGCTTTTAATAAATTTTTTGTATTTTTTCGAATTAGGCAATTTAAAATACAACTTTTTAAGTCTCTTGTACTTTATTTGTACCTCGCTTTGTTTTCAATAAATAAAAATTCCAGTCACCTTAAGTAATACTGAAAACTATTCATAAACAGCATAAAACAAAATCCAAAATTAAAAAATAAACAAATTAGACCTTGGTAAACAAAAATAAATAATAGTTTAAAAAAACTAAAAAAAACACGCTTTTATATGCAACCGAACTAAAAATTAGAAAATAATTTTTCATTACAAAGAGTTTGTCACTTCAGAGTAAAAAGCGTGGGGTGCATTTTACTATTTTTTATAACTTTTCCCTCATAGATATTTGCAAATAGAATAATTATAACATTTAATATATTAAGCACCCCACGCTTTTATTCTGAAGTGACAAACTCTTTGTAATGAAAAATTATTTTCTAATTTTTAGTTCGGTTGCATCTAAAAGCGTGTTTTTTTAGTTTTTTAAACTATTATTAATTTTTCATTTTTTAGTTCGATATATCAATTAGTTTTTTAAAAATAAATGCTCCAGTTTATTCACTAAAAAATTCCTTCGCCATTTTGTCAAGAGACACAGAGGATCTGTAAAGGAATTTATTTATCCTGGCGGTCCTAATCAGGATAACGGGATACTGTTTTTAAATTATTGCATTGTCATCGGTCCTTGATACGTGTGCAAAGTTTCAAAGAAATTGAATCGCTGGAAGTTGGTAAAAATTAGGCTCAAAGATTCCGTTACATAGATAGATAGATAGATAGATAGATAGAGCGTTACAACCCAAGCTAATAAAAGCGTGTTAAAAAAGATGATTTTCGCTTAAATACACGACTGCTTAGTTGTTTTAAGGGAAGCAATTGTTTATTTTTGTTTTTTTTACCATGTCTATGAGGACTTTTAAAAATAATAATGTGTTTTTTTTGTCGAAAACGAAGCTAAATACAAAAAAAATTGAGAAAACTAAAAGTTGCATTTTTTAATGCTTAATTGAAAAAGAAATATAAAAATCTTGTAAAAGTTAGTGGCGTTTTTTCTCAATAATATTGGTTGTGGTGCCCACTAAAACAGCACTGAACCCAATAATTTTAATCTAGGTAGAGTTTTAAAAAATAATTATTACATAAAATAAGGGTACTATCATTTAAATCAATTAAAGGGTTTTTAGGATATTTAAAATGTATAGACTTTTATTTAAAACTTTATCGCCCTGTATCTCAGAGATGAAGCAAGCCCGGACATATGTTTATAAAATCATTTTGTTTTTATAAAAAAAATAAGAAATTACCCTCTTAAGTTTCATACCGTAGTTAGAAAATACTCTCTATATTTACAGAAGGTTAAAAATTTGCCGAATATTGCCCATTATTTGGGTAATTCATTCAATTTTTAATGTTAAATTGACCTGCTTTATTAAGGCTTTATTAAAAGTAAACATACAATTAATTTTAATACAAAATATTAATAAACATTAAGTTATGTAGGCTCTGTGCACATATGTTGGAGCAAACTTTGAAAACAATATATAATATATGTTTTGTCTAGTGTGTAGTTTATAAATAATATTGCTTGGGTGTTAACTTGGTTAGAAACTTCCTGAAAGTATTATCTACATGGTCCTATATTTAAACCTTAAATTTATAGTTACTGCCAACCTAAAAAGTACTTTTAAAACTCTTTGTTTTTAAATTCAAAAGCTAACAATAAGTAACAAAGTTGCAAATATTTACAACGTATAAAAATGTTAAAACTATTAAAAATGTAAGTTTTAAAGTACACCTAAAACTATGTACAAGATGGCCAATTGACAACCAGCTAATTATGAACACTTCAGGTCATATAAAAAAACGCTTGGACACGTCAATTTTTGATTTTAGGGGAGACATTTTTTGCCACTTTTACCGCCTAACCTGCAACGCTCTAGCGGGGATGAGACTCACCACTTAAATCCTAAATAGAAAGAGGAATCGCGTGATACCTTATCTTGAAGGTCTTTTAACCCTGATTTGAGCTGACAAGTTTGTGAAGTATCTGCTGTTATTATCGTTGACATGACAGCTTGTTAAAATTTTGATTTTTATTTTTGTAAGTGGATAATATTTAATTACTTGTAAAAGCGATTTTTAACTAAGGTGTAATAAGCGTTAAGGTATTTTTAAAATAATATATTAAATAATCAGTTTATTTTAGTTTATTTGCTTAACTTAAATTTTTTATACAGCGTGTCTTCGGAAGTTCTTAACAAATGGGAAACTTTTATATTATTAATTTTACGAAAAAAGTGTCTCCTTATAAAAAGTCCTGCTTAATGAGAAAATACATTTCAAACATATTTGAAGGTTGGATATACAGGGTGGCTTAAAAATGACTTGTTTCCAAATTAAAATAAGGGTTATTTTTTGATTACGGTATCAAACTTTATAGGGTGATTTATTATATAATTTTATAAAAAAGTTCGTATAAACATTTGTTCCTTCGTTTCTAAAATACAGGGCGTTAATTTTTTTAAAAGTCTGTTTGTTTTTAAATATCCCAAATACGAAGCCAGATACAAAAATTAATTAATAACCCATTTTAAAAATTGTTCAATCCATATCATGTCCTCTTGCTTTAGGAAAGCTGACCTAACCCCTCCTAACTCTATTTTATCGCTGACCATTGTGTGATGAGAGTGATCTAATGACCAATTATGACCAATTCGTGACCAATTGTTACAGCATGAAACGACCTCCGATGTGGTTCTTAATATGCATATTTATTTAGCAATAAGTGACCTTAAAATTTTAAACTCAATATATTTATTCCGGTATCTTTAAACAAATAGTAAATACCTATTACTAATTCTTTAACTGTAACTAGCTTTCAGAATTTGTTTTTTGAATTTAAAATTTTTAATTCTATGCCGCTCACAAAATTTTCTTGTCCTTAAATGTCTTTGTCTTTATTTAATACAGAACTTCCTTCCTGCTGAGCAATTAATTATTCATACTGACCAATGTTGCCCATTTTGTGAAAAACTGCATCTTTTTTAGTTAAGCCATACCTAATTTAAGGCGCTAAAATTATTCCATAACCTTGATATATACACGCTGTAAAAGTTGGTGTATGGATGACCAATTCGAACCTGTTTTTATACCTAAAATTTCACATACTTAATAGATGGGGCTAAGTTTTTCGATACCCAGCAAAGACCACTTTTTTATTTTGTGGACCAGTGGTATTTTTAAAATTAGTTTTACAAAAGTTTTAGTCGTCTGGTGTTGGTGACTTAATTATAAAGTCAACAATAAGTTTTTTCTGTACTTATACTTACTTTTACAAGATATTTTACCAGGTAAGTAGTTAAATTATAGCAGGCTAGCCCAAAAGGGGATTTTGCGCGTTCCTCAATTGCATCAGGATCAGGGCCAGATTTAAGGGGGTACAAAATTCCATTCACTTTTACTTTCAGGGGCCCCTTCAGACTCATTGTCCCAGAGCCTCCACACCTCTAAATCCGGCCCTGGTTAGAAAATTATATGAGAAGAAAGCTTGTTCCTTATATTGTACCCCTATCATATATTATGTATCCTTTATATAGGAGCGTGCGTTGAGGACAGCCCGTCAGATTAGTAAAAAATCGATCCTGGGAAAGCTTAATCAAGTTAGATTTAAACAAGGTTAGTTAAGTATAAGCAGAAGAGTCTATATTTCAATATTCTAATGATTTTGGCGGGGCATTAGAAAATGGGAAAGTCGCAAAGTTGTAAAAAAACTTCACGGCAAAATACTCGAGCGTGATTAATATATATATATATATATATATATATATATATATATATATATATATATATATATATATATATATATATATATATATATATATATATATATATATATATATATATAAATATTTACTTTGAAAAAATCCTGCAAGTATTGCTTATTTGTTGATTTTTATGGGGCGATGTAGCTTAAACCATAAATAAAGTGTGCAGCGTACAGCTGCTGAGAACTGTATTCCAACTCACTCTCTCGCACCATCCCCACACTACCGCCCGCCGCCATGATGCTTTTACAGCTAATCGCAATAATGTTTTTGCATTTGAAGCGTGTAAATGCAATACCAAACATTTGACAATATGAAAAAGTTTGTTTTTTGGATTTTTGAAAACAAGAGTTGCCACGAATACAATTTACTTATCCTTCAGTACATAATCAAATATTTTAAGGCCGTTTTTGGTAGTTGAAATTTATACTTAAATTCAAAAGCAGACATTAATGTGCTTTCGTTAGGTGCTAAAGCAGACATTTGCCTTTAAGCCAATCCGGGTGCGTTTAGTCACGTAATTTCGTGGTAGCCGCCATGCCTCCCTTTAAATAAAACTTGTAGATCTTGTACACCCTGTTTGTTGTTTGTTTTTTTTTGTACTAATAAAGTTTTTGCCCAGATATAAATAAATTAAAAAATGTTTTACTCCTTTACCATGATTAATCAAAAAACGTACACAAATAATACGATAAATTAAAAAATAAGTATAACTTAGTCTTGCTTGAAAAGGTAAGTTGTACAACGTTGGAAAATATTTTAAAAAATGTCCGATTAAGAATATGCCCCCATTTATTTATCAGATTATTATTTCGGATGACTAGGACATCAACTTGAACGGTCTGTACAAAAATCTGACGTGCTCGAGTACTTCAAGCTCACAATTTTTTAACATTTTTAAAAAGCGGTCATGAATTTTGGTCGCATCCAAATGGTCAGTTATTTCAACACACATTTCAGTTTTTAGGTTCACTTAATATTCCCTCTGAATATCTGACACGCTCGAGTAACGTTTTTTAAATTCTTTTCTACAGCCACCACCCCTAACTACTACCACTCGGTTATCAAAAAGACATTCATAGTGTATGAATGACTGACGCGTTCGAGTATTTCCATGTAATGAAGGATGTTTTTCAGTTAAAAAGTTTGTACATGCTCTCCGCCCCACTAAAATAAAAAACTTACCATACACTTTTTTCGATTTAGAACCCAGACCTCACAAGCCCATAGGTCCCCATGACGCTTTTGTAACTGCAAATTTAGCGTTTCGGGCTATTATAAAAAGCAAAAGTAATATTAAGTTTTTTTTTAATAAACCTAAAATGCCTTGATACCTTTTTTTTAGGGTTAAGTTCGGTTTAATTGTTCTAACACGTAAGAACTTTGGTACGTTATTATTTCCATGATTAAATTTTGGTGTATTTCTCATTTAGGATTGATTTACTGTGTATATTTACCTATCAAATTAAAAGCTCTATCTGTGAGTCCTGTCACGCGCTATATCGCAAAAAGCCAAGATAAAGCCATAATTTAGGTAAAGCCCAATTTGAGCTCATCAATTAAACGACAGACCGGATAATCCATGTAAGCTCTTTATTTCTGGTCATTTGAAATCATGTCAAAATAATTGGACCTGCGGGCAGGCATAAAAACACAAATTTTGAACCTTTGTAAATGTCACATTATGTAACATGTTTATGAAGATCCAGAGAAAAATGGTTAAATCGCAATCCTACAAAAACGGACATAGGATTATTGTAAAAATAGTTCTTAAAGATGTCACAAGATGGCGGAGTCGTTCCCTGAATTTTTGCTAGGGTAGGGTGGGTAGTTTTTAATTCTTTGGCAATATTATAAAAATAATTTATTAATCTAAAAAATATAATTGTTGTAGGAAACTAAATCAAAATTGACAAAATAATCCTAATTAAACGCTGTAGCAGAGTTTGTTAATTAGGAATAGTTAATTCGCTTGACGACGCGGCTCCGATCAGGCCCCATTCCTCCGACCACTTGCTGGCCAAAGCAAAGCCTGTTTTCCTTTTCTATACCTACTGTGCAGTTGTTCGCTTCGCATGGTACACGGTAGCTCAACCGTGCCGGCACTCTTGGAGAGCCGCTTTCAAACGCGCCGCAAGAGAGTGCATTATCTACTCTAAGTTGATAAACTAACTGGCTGTAGTTTGTAAATTCAGACAGACTCTGGCTGTAGTTACTTGGGTATCAAAAAATATTTTTAAGATATTTGTTTTTAGAAAAATGTTTTATTTAAATAATATAAAAGGTTTTATAAAAATGCAAGATCAAAATGTTTTTTCTTGTAGTAAGAACTTAACCGTGGTACGATTTGTCAAAGCAGTTTTTCATTCCAATTGAAACACCCCAAAAACATAGTTTTTAAATTCATTAACAGCTTCTTCTGCCAACGTTAATTGTTTTTCACGCAACTTATTTTAATGGTTGGGATAAACAAAAATCATTTGATGCCAAATCAGGACTGTACCACGAATAAACCATTTATTTGATTTTTAAGCGGTCAAGTAGTGTTAGGTTGTGACACGAGATTTGTGACAGCCGGCATTGTCATGATAAAGAATGATTTGACGGCTTGCATTTAATTTTCTTATTTCACCAAAAATTTTGGGTAAACAAATGATGTTAAAATTTCAGAATTGACCTGTTTTTGTGTCTCTTTAACGGTATTATAAGTGCTTTTAGCTCGAACAACTTTTGTTGGATTTGGTTATTCTGAAAGACCCACGCAATTGACTGCTGCTTAGTTTCTAACTTATATGTATAGATCCATAATTTGTCACCTATTGCAATCTTGTACGCGTCTTTTGAAGCACCGCTATTAAATTTCTTGAACATAATTTGCACTAGTTAACACGAGCATCTTTTGAGCTCTTGTCAAATTGTGTGGATTCAAAGAAAACTATTTTTTTACAGCTAAATGGTCATGCAAAAATGTATTTATGTTGCCTAAAGTTGCCCTTATATCACAATATGTCACGTGACGATCCTATATATATATATAATATTAGTTTTGGCACCACATTAACGTCATCGGATACAACAACTAATTTTAGGCGACCTTCACGACTTTCGTCGGTGAGTGAATGACGACCTTACCAAAATTCATCATACCAGCGCTTAACAGTGGCAAACAATGGAGCGTCATCATCAAAAGCTAAAGTTAACTGATCAAGACATTGATGTCTTAAAAATAACGTCAAAAATTCTAATAAATCATTTGCTGACTTACTTTTTTAACAAACTGAAAATACTAATCGCGGTCAAATAACAAAATGTTCTGGGAAAAGTAATGGTGAAAAATTTAAAGCTATCCAGTAAAAATGTTAGATGGCGTCTGACAACACTCGGTGATGCAAAGGCTTAAAATATAAGTAGTGAAACTTGTACTTAAGCAATATATTTTACTAGTTTGGAATTATACGAACTAACGTCTAATAGGCTTTTACATAATTAAAAAAATGTCAAATTGTTTACAGGTAAATTAACACACTTAAAACATTTTTGATATTACCTTTTATTTAAGCAAGTTGGCCAAAAATTAGGCGATTGAGGATCAAATAAATAAAATTGAAAATAATTAACTTTAAAGAGCATCAAAAAGGTAATTTAAATGGATATTAATTAACGTTAGATTGCACTGCCTAATTTATTTTAAAACCTCATTAAATATTCATAAATTTAAACACCAATTGTAAATTATGGTAATTTATAAACCTGGTAAATGTAAAATTAAAAGTAATTTAACCCATCCTAATTTCAGATTTACTTTTTTATGTTTAAAATAAACTAGACTAAAAAAATGACAAAAAGAATTATAAAACAATTTTACCTTTATAAAAATGTAATTCTTTAATTGCTTAAAAATTTAATTCTTAAAAAAATTATTGCACCCAGCTTCTACGGGCGACTATAAAATATGTACTTTTGCAACGGCTTTTGTTGCTTAAAACCTAAAGAGTACACCTTAATCAAAGCAGTAGCAACTTAAAAAAATAATATATATACAGGGTAGCCCAATTGTCTGGGAGAGTCCAATATTTCTGGGGTTTAACGAGATATGACAAAAAGTTTTTTATAAAAGTTGTAGGGTTTTTAAACGTGCATGTCACAAAAATATTTTGATATATACAAAGTGTCCAAAAAAAAAATGACTAAGAAGTTAGTTTTATTAAATTATAATCCCTAGTTTCGTTTACTGAATCGAATTTAGCATTAAATTTTCCATGTAATACGGTATTTTATTTTAACGCTTGGGGCGATGTTGCTATTTATAATTTAGTGAAACTTTCGTAAAAAACATGTTACCCGAAAATTAGGTAAAAACGAAAATAAATAAACAATAATACTTAGCTGGGTGTTTTAAGATACTAGAGACCACAAAATAAATTCTTGTGAATATGGTATTTTACATGAAACACCCAGTATATTCGTCAATATTCTTAAAATTTTATATATTTTCTTTAAAAAAGTCATATAAGCTATGGTTATTAGAAATAAAGGATTTATTGACCTCTAAAAAATTCAGTACATGAAAATTAGGAATTAAAAATTTGCTACATCTTAACGTTACAAAAAAATGCAACAAAGGTATAGCGCAATTTTTTGCAGGTCAATAAATACGTTCTTTTTGGAAATTACCATAGCTTATGTTACATTTTTTTAAAGGGGTGAGATAAAATTTTAGGAATATTGACAAATATACTGGGTGTTCCACTTAATATAGCAAAGTTCTTCTTTATAGAAAAAATAATTGTTATGAATTTTTAAAAAGCCTTAAATATCTAAAAAACCTTACATTTTTGGTATGAAAATCGCAATAGAAACTTATCCTATTTTTATTTTTAAAATCTTAAAATGGCCTAATATACAGGGTGTTCCATTAAAAAAATGAATTTTTGCTTTTTAATTATTGAGATTTTGGCCATGCTATAAGAAATACCCTATATAAGATCTATTAAATTTTTTTATATGAATTTATTTTGTGGTTCTTAGTGTGTTAAAACACATAGCAAAGTATTAATAATAACTAATGAATTTCTGTTTTTACCCAATTTTTGGGTAACATGTTTTCTACGAAACTTTCACTAAATTATAAATATCGTGCAACATCGCCACGAATGTCAAAATAGAATAACGTACTACATGCAAAATTTTGTGTCAAATCCGATACTGTAAACAATTAATAAAAGCGTGTTAAAAATAGGCTTTTAATTTTAAAAACTAACTTCTTAGCCATTACTTTTTTTGGAATACTGAATACATCAAAATATTTTTGGGACTTGCACGTTTAAAAACCCTACAACTTTTATAAAAAACTTTTTGTCATATCTCGTTAAAAAATAGAAATATTAAACTTTCTCAGACAATTGGACCGCACCCTGTATATGTTAGAAAAGTGTTTCTAGCGACACTGTAATAATGTGTTCACTAATTTTTACATAGGTGAACAGCGCACATCACCTATTAAAAATCTTTAAACACATTATTGCATATAGCGACTCAAAAATCATTATTTCTAAAAATGATTTGTTTTTTGAGTTGCTACAGTTTTGATCTAGGTGTGCGATATCTGCTCTTAAAATTATTTAGGTTAAGCAACAGGGTGGAACAATTTTTATCATATCATTCATAAATGCCTCTTAATATAAAAAAACTCCTGATAAATTGTGATGTGTAGGAACTTGGAGGAAGCAGGTGTTTTAAAAAGCAAATTTAAGAGTTTTTTAGGTCATTTTATAATAAAAATTGTAGTCAACTTTAAGAATAATTTCATTAAACATTTTGATACCTCTATAACAATAATAAAGTAATTCAAAGTGCTGTCCTAAGTACAGTGCGTCCAATCTAACTTGTCCACCTTTTAAATGTCTATAACGTTTTTGTTTCTTAACTTTAAAAAATGATCCAAAAACTAACTTATACAGTAAATAATTTTTTTTCTGTTATGAAATTCACAAAACAATTTTAATAACAGAAAATATTGACATAACTTACTTTTTTTAAATGGGGCACTCTGTTTATTATACAATCATTAAAAGGTCTTTTAACGAGCTTTACAAAAATACCACATTTCATATATCTATCTTTAATAGTTTTGGAAATATGACCATTTAAATCTGCAAAATATTATATATAATTTCCACTATACCTACCTACAGGACTAAGATTAGATTGTAAATATAATGGAAATTATATCTATTACTTTTTTGATATAAATGGTCATATTTCAAAAACCATTTAAGATAGATGTATAAATTTGGTAGTTGTGTAAAGCTCTTTAAAAGATCTTTTTAATGGTTGTATAATATACAGGGTGTCCTGTTTAAAAAAGTAAGTTATTTCAATATCTTCTGTTAGTAATATTGTCTTGTATATCCTAAAGTTAAGAAACAAAAAGTTATAGACATTTAAAATATGGACAAGTTAGCTTGGGCGCACTATACATTTTTTAAATATTTTACCTAAAAATCATGTTTTCATCAAGTTTTTGCGTACCCTGTATACAAAAATACCATTTTCTCTTCGTGATAATGACTTTTCTTCGAAAAATGAAATTTTTAGTTTATTTGTCTTCTTGCAAACCCCATCCGGGGATAGTCTGTAGTCTTCCTTGACCATGTAAAAACTGCCCGCCCATGGCTATTTTTCGATTAATATAGCGCGCTGGTGATAATAGCATTGGGCACCGTTTAGGGTGGTACTGGATATAACTTGTGTTGTAGGTTATGGAAATGATGTTTAAAAACAACTCAACACACATAAAAATTTATATCAGGAGAACTAGAATGTCTTAGCGCGGGACTTGCACGACTGTGTCAGCTAAAATGCTTAGTATTCTTTAGCGTTTGAAAATATAACATTATTAATTGCGATATAGGTATAAAAAAACGCATTGTGTAAAACATATTACGGTTTTAGGTTACCTTTATTTCAAATACTTGAGTCAATTATACATGAGAGTGATAGTTCTTCTTGATATTATATATATAAAATACTCGAGCGTGATTAATACACAAATACATGTATATATATATATATATATATATATATATATATATATATATATATATATATATATATATATATAATAAATAATGATAATATATATAATTCTCATTGGGGTAAAATGATTTTATCAAAAGAGGTTTTTTTTAAATTTTTCTGCTAAGAATGAAGGGAAAAATATAAAATGGAAATTATATTAATCGGCAAGCGAAAAAGTCTAGATTAAATGCAGAAGTTGTTTAAAGTGAGCTCATGATTAAACTAAGCAAATAAGAAAAG